>CAUYPK010102981.1:0-54640 GCA_963574355.1 Loris lydekkerianus
TAAATCATAGCTATGTATATTAATGCGATCATGGGGCACCATACACTGGTTTTATAGACTGTTTGACACATTTTCATCACTCTGGTTAACATAGCCTTCCTGGCATTTTCTTAGTTATTGTGTTAAGACATTTATATTCTACATGTACTAAGTTTCACATGTACCCTTGTAAGATGTTTTATAATTGGGGCATCTGTCACACATACTAATCACTTGCATTTAGCTGCAAACTACTGGTGACAGCAGCTGCAAATTAGAGTAACTTTTAATAGACAAAATGTTAAAAATGGAAAAAGTCTATAATTAGCATATCCTGATTTCTTCCTTTTTGTGGCTTATTCCTATTTAAGAACAATTTGAGATAGATTAAAAAATAAATTCTAAATAGGATGATAGGCTCTTATTATAAATTTTCCACATGAAAGGCATTATTAAAACTAAAACCCAAATAATCCAAATATTATTTTCGAGTTGCAATATATGTCCGATTTTGAAAATGTTTTATAATAGAATAAGTAGAATTATACTCACTAGTAAAACAGTGAAGACAGCAAAGTAAAGAAAGGTTAAGAAGCTTGTGGATTTGTCTCCTCCACAGGGAGGAGGTCACCAAAAGGGGAAAGGAGACACAAGCCAGAACTACAAATGATGCCAGCCAGGTCTTGAATTAAAGTTTTGGATCCAAGATAGAGCTACCCTGAAACTTTCTTTCCGAAGAAAAAAAAAAAAAGAAATACAGACTTCAGGAAACCAAAGTGTAAGATAAAATATAGAAGGAAAAGAAATAGAAAAGACTATAATATGGTGTTAGTGATCAATATTACGAATTAAGAAATGTGTAAAACAATTAGGTAGCCTAATTTTACCTATAAAATATATTTTAAAATGCCTTCATAGTCCCAACTGAAATGTATACATTAATAGCAAAATATACTTTTAAATCCATACTCTCTTTTTTTTTCTAAGACATACATGCTAAGGACTCATAGGAACATCCATTTAACATGATCCTTTCCTAAAGGAGAATTTCTCTAAAAGAGAATTTTTGTATCAAAAGACAAACTATTATTCAAGTGGTTGCTCTAATGTATCAAATTATTTATGATTCTTTAAAATAAGATACTACAAATAATAGAAATGTTTCTCAGCTTAGAAAATAATTATTTTCCTGACAAATTAACATGAAATAAAAACTGTAACTTTTCTTAACTCACTAGTAGAACCTGTTACAGATTTTCTCACACTGGGTTTGCCTATTATCAGCACAAGCAATACACGGTAGCTTTATCGTTTTAAAAATGACTTTTATAGGAAGTAATCCATAACACTGTTTTTAAAATTAATAAAAAAGAAGAAGCTACTTAAGTCCTAAATATATTTTAGTTAGAAATGGCCAGCATGAAAGTAGGTAATAATAATCCCTATGAGATACATCTAACTATAATTCCTATGAGATACGTATCACCACACAGAATACAAAGTTTATTTACATCAAACTTACCTTAGTATAACACATAAAATAATCAAATAATTAAACCAAGCACTATGAAAGAGTATGTGGCTGATATAAAAAAAAACAAAAAACAAAAAGCTGAATGCAGCAAGTGGAGCATTCATATTCTTCGGACAAATTCACAAGCAGCCTTTATTTTGACACATGAGCCACACAACTGCACATGGAAATACCATTATTGTATTTAATAAAGTATACACAAGTTTAAGAAAAAAACTAAAGGATTACATAACATGGGAGCTAAGGAAGCAAATGGCATGTCCACACTCCAGAGAATTTCTTAAATCTGATTTTTTGGCTGAAGCAGAAGCTCAAAGAACGAAGGGCTTGCAAAGCAGATTCAGCATACAGGAGCCGGAGACAGTGGGTATTTTGGCGCATGCTTGGATCAGGTGACAGTACAGACTGAAAACTATGGCAGCTCACTGAAATGGTCACAGAAAGTAATGGCCCTAGACTTTAGGTGAAAGCAAGGCAAGCATACAGTGGGGAGCATTTAATCACAAACTAGTAATCGTATTAACAATAATTACCTATAACTGTAAGCAAGAAGCTAAATTTAATTTAGCTATTCAATTTAGGGATTATTTAATTTAAATTAAGACTAATCAATTTATTTAGTATTACTGAAAATTAGATTTATCTTCAAAGTCTGTATTATACTCCTGCCAGGCATGAGTCAGAGAATCCTCAGGTAGTAACTGCTGTCCAGCCTAACTGAACCCTAAGAGAATTTTTCAGATTTAAAAACTGCTAACTTCATTCTCATAGGAAATACACTAGTGAATTTGAGTAATTTTATTCATTCTACAAAAGTACAAAATTGAGGATCTACCATACTTACATAAAAGGCAAAACAGAATCTGCCTTACAAATGCAGGGCAACTACACATGCCACATGTGAAACTGGATACAATTTAGTTGTCTGAAGGACATACAGCTGAGATGTGAGGTCACATTTAATAGACATTTCAAAGATGTGGAGGAAAAACAATTTCTTCATTTTAAATACCATGCTCCTCCCAATAATCTATAGATATTTTATGAGAAATAAAATTTAATTATTTACAAATCATATTTCACACTATTTTATGTTTTTCTTTTATGGCCAAAACCTTTATAGATAATATCACAAATCTTTTAATATCTCCTTTTAATTACAGGCATGAACTGAGCTCTAAATCAGTGCCTCACCTATGCCTCTGTACGGGGCAATGGTGGCACACAGTTGATACAGAATCAATGTGCATGTGTTCTACTGTTAACTTTCCTAAAGCATGGCCACAGCTGATATCTTGCCATCTCTTTAGCATTTTATTTTGTTTCTGAAGTGCCAAGTGAAATTGCTAAAGATTCCTAAAATGAAAGTGTATATCTCAGAAAATAAAGATATGAATAACTCAAGAACATAATATGCCTTCATTACACGTAATCCTTTTGAGAGTTTAAGCAATCACACACTGACGACTGAAACACTGCCTACCTGAAGTGTTAAATTCAGTCTATTTTTAGATAGCTCTGGGACAGAATAACTCTGCCCTGGAAAATCTATTAATCTGAATAGAAATATAATAGAAAATGTTCTAATGTTTGACAGCACAGTAGGAGACTATAGTTAACAACCGTGTATTTCAAAATAGCTAAGAAAGAAGACTGGAATTGTTCCCAACACACAGAATGGTAAATATTTAGGTGATGAATATTCTAAGTATCCTGACTTTATCATCACACGTTCTATGCAAGTAACAAAATATAACACAAACCTCATAAATATACACAAATATCATATATCATTAAAAAATTTTTAAGGAGATGGAAAGTTATTCAATCAAATCTTTAAATAAACAAAAGAACACAATATGCCTTTTTTTAAATAAAGGTTTTTAATGCAATGATAATCTACCTTGTTAATGAACAGCACAAAAAGTTATATTCCCAATTACCTAACAGTAATACTGCAACTAATTATAACCTACTTTTGTGTTCTTTTTTTTTTTTTTTAAAGAGATGGCTTCTCTTTAAAGACCTGTGCTACCCAGGTTGAACAGAACTGCCAGACTGAAGTACTGCCTCAGTCTTCCAAGTAGCTGGAATGTGCCACCATGCCTGGCTAACCCCAGAAGAAGATAAGTTTCTCCTACTGAAACAGAAATAAAAAAATTCAGGTTTATGGAGTACATAGCCTCAAACTGGGTAGGGATCAGTACCAGACTAGGAGGAAGAGCCTCACTATAAAGTAAGTTCTGTACACATACAGAGCAAATATCAAGACCTAGTTATTTGGGATGTCCAGATGGTAGTTAGGATATAATCCATGTCGGACCAAACTGGAGCCTTTACTATCTGCAAATTTAAGAAAGTCAAATACACAGTCTACTCCTTACTTATAAAATTTCACTCTTATATATATTATAACTGGATACTCATTACTCCAAATACTACTAAAATAGAAAAGTTCCCATATTACACATGCTCTACTTCCTAAAAACCTTATTAAAATAATGAAAACAAAAAGCTACATAACTTCTTTAGGCTTTGTTTACACATCTGTTCATGATTTCCTCTCCAAATGAAAATAATTTCAAAGATCATCAGTTGAATTCAAGTTCAAGAGAGCCTGCCATCTATCACCATTTAACTAAAACACACACACACACACACACACACACACACACACACACACACACCAATTATCCTAGACTGGCTGTATAAACAGGATTGAGGGGGCAGGGGTCCGCCTGGCTTAACCATGGCATTCCCAGTATCCAACAGCGTTCAATAAACAGTAGGTACTCCATAATCATCCATTGAATAAAAGGTTTTTACTTTTAAAAAAATTAGATAAGCAGACTGACAGCAACATTGTACAAATATTTCTTTATATATTAGTTGAATCATGTTATGTTATCATAAAATATTTTGTAAAGTAATAATTTTTATAGGTTTTAATTATTAATTATTGCTCCCAAAATAAAATGAGTTTTCTTAACAACTAGAATTCTAATGGCTAACAAAAAGAATATTTTCTAATTTTCAACTACTAATCTAAAGCTTGCTTTATTACTAGTAAAAGTTTATTACAAGATTGAGAAAATCTTAAGTATAAAATGTCTGAAAATCTACCATCTATCTAAAACATATGAAAGAAAATCTTTAAAAATATTCTCAGAAACAAGTTATCTAGTTTTTAAAAGCTTGTTTTTTTAACTCAGGATTTAAAAATATCAACTCAAAAGTATCATTTAAGTTTGGAAGTTATTTCCTAACAATTTATAACTACATTTTCTTTCTTTTTCTGTCCTTTCTTTCTTTCTTTTTTTTTTTTTTTTTGTGAGACAGAGTCTCATTATGTCACCCTTGATGGAGTGCTGTGCTGTCATAGCTCACAGCAACCTCAAACTCTCGGGCTTAAGCAATTCTCTTGCCTCAGTCTCCCAAGTTGCTGAGACTACAGGCAGGCCCGCCACAACATCCAGCTATTTTGTGTTGCAGGTGTCACTGTTGTTTAGCAGGCCCAGGCTGAGTTCGAACACGCCAGCACCAGCCTCAGTGTATGCAGCCAGCGCTGTAACCACTGTGCCATGGGCACCAAGCATTTTCAAATAATACATTTTCAAACCACATTATCTAACTATTTTGTATCTTCTCTTGCCACTTCCTAAAAAACAATCTAAGCTGAAATGTATACTATACAGAAAAAGAATAGCATGTTTTCCTCAACTTCACTGAGCCCATCACTGATTTAAAAATTGTATGTATGAGCTATTCAGAAGTACTGAGAGTGGTAATTAAAAAATGGCATGTATGAGCTATTTAGAAATACTGAGAGTGGTAACTCAAGGGAAAAAGAAAAAAATCATACTCATTTAAAAAACAATAAGCTAGGACTATGAAAATGTATTCTTTCTTTAAATATTTTGCACAACTCAATGTTCAAATAAACGTGAGTTTCCAAAGGATAGGACTTAATAGTTAACTGAAATTTCAGACTTGTAGGTATACGGGATAATTTTTCTCTCAGCTGAAAACTGGTAAGAGACTGCTTCGTTAGGCATATTCCACTAGTTACAAAGTCCTGCCAATTTTTATTTCATTGATTTAGAGTTAAGAGTTACATCCTGAAGCCAGAGTATTCGGGTTCAAATTGTGGCTGAGACACTTTCTAACTTTCATCTTGAGAAAAGCTCTTTCCTTTGGCTCACCTACAAAATGCGAGTAGTACCTGCCTCAGATTATTAACGTATTTTAACATACTTAGAAGAGTCCTTTGGTAAGTCCTTAATAAATGTTAACTCTCTCATCACTACCAAACCCCAGGTCACTCAATATGGCTGGGACTACCGCACGGTCTGTAACTGGTCTCCCTGTCTCTAATCCTGTTGCCTTTAAATCCATTTTCCATCCTATTGTCTACTAATCTAACACAAAAGTGACCATGGGCCACTATCTTATTCCTATGCACTCCTGGTTTCTGACCTATCTTATTCCTATGCACTCCTGGTTTCTGACATGTGACACATAGGATTTGTAAATGTTCTATCTTCTTTCCTAGCAGCAAGATTCACCTTGCTTCTCCCAAAGTCTCTTACCAGGCCAGAAATGTAAGATAAGAAAAGAAAAAGTAATATAGTATTTTTAAAATAAATGTTCAGAGACTGAGTTCCATTCTTCCTGCCCTACAAAAATAAATTTCTGTCCCTGTCTTAACACAAAGACAAAAAAGCAGCAGAAAAGGAGACAGAAAAACTAATATTCTGTCCTTAGTGGCAAACAACTCACTTAATGGGTGTGAAGTAACCACATGAACATCATCAAATAAGCACTGGGTATCTCTATTGTTTTGCAAATGCTAGAACTTTTAAAACCACACTCAAAAATAGATATTAACATGAGTCCCCACACGTTGCAATATAAAGCTATAGGATTCTCTTACACATCTTTCGAATCTGAGCTCAAGAATTACTACCTCTTTAAACTCCCCTGCCTTCCTCCTTAACTCTTTATCTTATATGATACCATACCACAAAGTAAAAGATCTACTGCTTTTCTATCCTCCAAGAATATGAGCTTCATCAAGGCAGAGGGACTGGCAATTTTTCCATCCTACTATCTACCAAGCTGAATGGCACAAAATAAATTATAACGGTATGCTTACATGATAGATTATACTTTATAAAACATCACTGTTTGATATAACACGTTTTTCTGTATCTTTCCACTCTCAATGTTTCTGAAATAAGAAGGTCAAATAAATACACTAAGTATGTTTAACATGGCAGTGCTTCTCTTTGCTCTTGGAAAGCTATTATTAAAATGATGATGCATCATATGTAACACCTGGTGCCCCCATACCCAGAAAATATGGTATGAATGAATAATTCCAGCTTTAATGAAATCTATGCCACCAATTATTTTTCTTATTAATGAGGTCAATTCTTTATTTTCTATAGTAATATAGGACAGCAATGGCTAAATATTCCTAAATTACAAAGAACACGTAAATTATTTCAATATATATAAAATGTATCACATTTTTCTTCAGAATTATCAAGTTATTTTTCCTAAACTAATATAATAACCAGCTCTACTCCTGAAGATGTACTATGTTAACTACCTGAAAGAGTTGAATACTTTAATCAAAAGCATAGTACTATGAGAACATTAAACTCAAAGTGTCATCTTTTATGTTCTTTTATTAATAATATTCCATAACCTATATCCACCTTTTTTCTTTATACACTTTCTATCTAACATTATTTTAATGATGGCAAGATATACTGCTTCCTTAACCATGTTTCTCCTGGCCAAACTCTACAATTCTGCTTACATGGGACAATGCCCTAAATACAGTACAACCCCACAGATAACCACATCCCTACACTGAGCACCTCCTTAAGCTGACCTAGTTTTCATAGCCCGATCATGAACCACCTGTACTTATCAGTACAGTAGGCCAGTTCCTTATGTTGACCAGTCTGTTACAGTCCCTTGGGTGGTCAACTTACAGAGAATCTACTATGTAAGATTCAATTATTGCCTTTTTCTCTCTCCAAGATTATTCTATCATCTGATCAACACACATATCACCCCAAACCTCTTTGCCTTGACAAGATTTCAGTTCCTGAAATTATGAATCATCAGTCTGCTCTCAACATCCTTTCTTCTTCTTTTCAAGAATCAAGGTCTTACCCTGTCACTCAAGGTGGAATGCAGTGGGTTAACTACCTGGGTTCAAGATCCTCCTGCTTAAGCCTCCCATGTAGCAGGACTACAGGCATGAACCACCACACTCAGTCAATTTTTTTTTCATTATTTGTTTAGACACAGGATCTCAAACTCCTGGGCTCAAGTGATGGTGCTCCTTTGCCTCCCGAATCTCTGTAATTACGCATGTGCCCAGTTCAATGTCCTTTTTCTTCACAGCCTTTCTCCTCCCATTATGCTAATCTTTCTATGTGTTAAAAAATATATATTCTTTTTTTAATAAAATGAATCTATCAAGGTATTTTTAAGTTCTCACTAAAAGTCAATTATAAAATACTACACTAAAAATAACTTTAATTTTAATCGATGACAGCATGCCAGCAAAAACTTGGATAGGAAATATTGTTTATTTCCCTAAAGATTTACCAATAAATATCAGTCTACATCTGTAAAGGTTGGACCTAACCAGATTGTTTACCAGAATGAATTTAGGTAAATCTGCAAAATGAAAATGAGTTACTACACAATCAAACATGCATTACTTACATTGGAACTTACATCTTGAACTTCTAAGAACAGAAAAAAGTTTACAATATTGAAAAGATTATGGGATATTATCTAAAATGCTGAGCCCTGTGGTGCTTCTACTTTTCTGTAAGTTATACTTTCTGACACAAAGAACTGAAAAATTTCTTTGGGCAAAAAAACAGCTTCTGCTACTCAATCAAAATTGTTCTATTTTTAATTCTAAAATTAATATAAAAATTTAAAAATTTTTATCAAGATAATCTTCTTTTATCTTGAAGAAAAATTAATTGGCTTTGACTTTAAACCACATCATCAGCTGTAAAGTTTTCTTAGTTTGGTTTCTTTAAAAGCTATAGACTACATCCTTATGTAAAACAATTTAAGAAAAAAAATTATATTCTTATGTGGAAGGAGGAAAGCTTTAAAAAGCTGTTAATCCCCCCCAAATCTGCTCTTTCTTACCAAATTTTGGAACACTTCTAGACTTATATATAAAAATGCTAACGGTTACACTTATAGTATTTTATACAACTCTAAATATGTTCTATTCAAATCTAATATGCAATTTAAATTTAAATATACATAAAAATTTATCAAATATTAAAATACTTCTGAATGTTTAATCATAAAGCTAATGTCTGTGTCATTTACCTGATTAAAAAAAGCATCCAAAATGTAGTACATATAAATTTAAAATTATCACTCTGAAAGTTAATCACCTAAGAAGTCATTGGTAATTCATGGCTTTTCTATGGTTTGGAGTAATTCACTTTAATTAACACATTTTTATATTTGCATTTCTGTGGAAATTACAAGAGAAACTGCATAGAGTTT
Source organism: Loris lydekkerianus (assembly GCA_963574355.1). NCBI lineage: Eukaryota > Metazoa > Chordata > Mammalia > Primates > Lorisidae > Loris > Loris lydekkerianus. The sequence goes on from CAUYPK010102981.1 coordinate 9,080, forward strand.
GCAGAATATATCTGATGACTAAATTGACATTAAGCCTATTTAATGTAAAACATTTCTAAAAACTTCACTGAGCTGCCATAATTTTTGTCAGCATATGTAGTACTGAATGACCATTAAAATACCTGAATTGAAACTATTCCAGTCTAGCAGTTTGTAAGATCTTGTGTTACCCATAATTCCGACAAAGGCTGAGTTCAAAACAGCAAATTAGTAGATCAGTTTTAGGTGCAGAATAGTAGGAATAAAACAAACAAACAAAAAAAAACACTACAAACAAGAACACAATCAATAACACCACTTGACAGGAACTGGAAAGACAGATAGCAGAGTTAATAAGAAGGAGAAATAGAAAGGGAAGAAGGAGCATGCTACAGTAATCTGACATTAACTCATCTGATTATTTAATTACCTTGGTTTTTAAAACCACCCCATTTCCCTTGTTGTATACTCCTGTTTGCTTAACATTTACCAAAGGAGGAAATTTTTTTTTAAACCCTCCAAAATAATAGCCCATAGAGTTAGCAGGTGGTAGTGGTTTTAAAATGAGATTTTTTTTCTTCCATAGCAAGAATAAAATAAAAACTTCCCATGTTCACTAGTCAAAAAATGGCTGGAAAATTCACTTGAGAATACAAAAAAGCATTTTTAACACTAGCACATGCATCTCAATCCATCATAAATTTCTCTCCACAGAGTAACTCAGGGGCACAAAATTAATACATCATCATTATGGTAGAAGCTAACCTAGTTTCATTTTAACATTCAGCTTTTTTTCAACAAATTAAAATTTTCTCACAATTATTTAAGGGAACTGAAGATTAAAAAATGTTCTTTAGGAAATGTTCCATTTTATTGCATAATAATACATAAAACAATCCAAAGAATGTATTTTAAATCAAAATAATATAACATTGGGAACCATTAGAATATATAATTGATACATACTTAACTGAAATAAAACAAAACGAAAATATAACTCATAAACCATTAAGAGCATTTAAGTGTATATGCCCATAACCTCTTGCTGTGGAAATAATCCATTAATAACTAAGAATTTCTACATGCAAACAAAAAAAATATTCTAGAGGAGGAGGAAAAGGAGAAAATGGATGATCCTGTCATTACATTACACAAAATACAGTTAGAATTCCTCTTTTCTTCTGTGGGCCTGGATACTTATATTTCTTACACAGCTATAATGAACTATCAGGTATAACAAATCCTAAGAATTTTTTTTTTAAGTAGTAACACTCTAAATATCGCTCTCTACTTAATCTTATGTATGTAACTTTCATTTGTTCTCCCAAACTCTAAAGGTTACTCAGAGTACACGGAAGCAACAAAATAAAATCAGCTTTTTTACAGTAAGCAGAAGACATTATCAACAATTGAATATACTCTTGAAATTCATGGAGCTATCAGATCAGGGGTGGCATCCATTAAAATGTTTTATGGTCCACAGAGACACAAATCAATGGGTCACATGGTTAATGTCAAGTTATGTTAACTCAGTATTTCCTTGGACTTTCCAAGTAATTCAAGTTCCTAAATATAGATACAGAATTTGGCACAGATCTCAATCATTAAACTGGCATCAGTCTGATTTTTTCTTTGAAAACTGTAGATTATATAAATACTATAGGGAAGAAGAGATCTTAAATTAACCAGAAAAATAAGAAACAGGAGAAAAAAATAAACCAGAGAAGAAAAAGAGAAGACTGGTGCTTACAAGACAAGTATTTGCTCAGCTTTAGAGTTAAATAACCCTGACTAGCACTGTTTCTCTGAAATCTCATTCAGGCCAGAAGAATCCATTCTTCTGTAATAAACTCAAAAGACACTAAAACACAGGGTATACATTTAAAAAAATTAAAAAACAGTAATGCTCTGTATCCTCAAAATTGCTTCTACGATATTTTCCATCCAGTTATTTCAGAGCATTTTACTCATCTTTTTAAGCTGTCACTATGGGGCTCACAGAGAGGTTACCGAAGTGACAATAATTTTCAAAAACAGATATGTATATAAGCTAAATAAGAATACTAATATAAATTCAGGTTTAGGGTAAGTCGACTGAGCATCTAGGCAATGAGAGATGCAAGAGCATATTTTCTTATGGATAGTTTCTACCATTTATCATACTTATTTTAGACTTTAAAAATCAACACAGTGTTTCTAATTCAAGAGCCTGATATTACTGGGGCTTTGATATAATTCTCTTTTATAATTACGGTCCAATGTTTCAAAGATGTGAGCTACTATTCTCACTTGTTATAAAATAGCTATATAGAAGAAAATGAGGAACCAGAGGGGTTTTTGTTCGTTTAATTCTTAGACAATCTAAGGATGTCTGCAGTTACTTTTTGAGACGTTGGTCCCACTGTGCTGCCCAGGCTGGAGCACAGTGGTTATTCACAGGCCCCATTCATAGTGTGCTAGAGCCTCTAACACCCGGGCTCAACTGATCCTCCTCCGTCAGCCTCCTAAGTAGCTGAGATTTACAGGCACTCACCAACGTATCCAGCTTTACAATTACATTTTAAAAGATTATCTTTTTTAAAAAAAAGAAAATTAAATAATGTTTAAGAAGCTATTACTACTAAATAAAAATGAACACCTTAAATTAATGGTCATAATTGTCAAATTATAAAATCTGGGTCAAAGAAAATAGCTGACTCAAAAGTTATTTAAGAAATCCCCAAAGTAATACCTTGGTCTAAAATACACCAAGATCTCTTTGTTTTGTATAGAAAAATTACTAAAATGCACTTCTACTTGGTTCAATTATTTTTAATTACGACAACAAATATTTTATTTTTTTTAAGGTCTACTAAATTATTTTAAAGTAACATATACCAGTTTATACTTTCTTTTCATTTTTCATTTCAGACAGTCTTGGCTTAAAAAAACTTTACAAAAATTTATTTTAATAATGACCACTTAAATGAAGGAAACATTGAAAACAAATTTCTTAAGGACATACCGGGATTATGGATACGATCCAAAAGCTTCACAGAACGTGCACTAACAACACCCCCAACGTGCACGAGAAATCCAGGAGGAAATGCCGTCAAAGTGAAAAATGGAAATTCCTAGTGGAAAGAATGGGAGGAAAATACACTGACCTCGTGTAAAGCATGAAAAATTTGCTTGTTAAAGGAAATATATTCTATCCCTCAAAATACAAGGCTATGCATTATACGTTATGTATGCTTCATAATTAAAAGTTTCTTTAGAAGTTTAAAGTTCCAAATCCATTTTCCCACATGTTAAATTTTTATACAGAACATAAACATCCTTTTTATCAATTCTTCATGAGAAAAAAAATGTCCTCAGAGTTCCTATCTGAGATACTTGGAACATACTCTTCCTCTCAATCTCTTACTCTGATGCACCTTTGCAGTAAAATGAGGGGACTCCCCTTATCTATTTCTGGGTATAGATAGATGCCCCCTTCACCTATGTACCCAAATAAGCCATTGGTAAAGACTCCAAAGGTCTGGGGCAAGAGATCTAAAAAGGTGGGGTCAAGGAAGGGAAGTAGAGAGGATGAGCAATGTGCGTTAAAAGAAAGGAGAGAGGATAAGGGCAAATACCAAGTTCAGGCAGGTAGAGAAAGGCTGTGTGGGACTATTTGCTCTCTAGCAAGAGCAAATGCAAGCACATAAATGTACATTAAGGAAAGGAGAAGTGTAGATAACAGCTAGGGAGGCAATAAAATTCCACAAGTTTCTCCAAGCTTTGTTCTCCCCTTTTCTCTTAAGGTCATAAATTTTATCAATTTAAGAGACAAAGAGAAACACAGTAGAAATGATAAAGCAGAGAGAGGAAATTCATAGGAACAGCCCATAGGAAGAAAAGGAAGCCCCTATGGCTGTGCAAACATAGAGCCCCCTCTCGGTGTACAAGCGGGAAGCAACTACGGGAAGCCTGGCAACTGCCCTGGCTGGCATCAAGACTGACGCAGCTCACTTAATCAGAAGTCACTTAACTCAGCTATTTTAAACGTAACTGAGAAATGAAAAACAAGCAGCACACGGCTCTCCACAGTCAAAAACTGTTATGCTCATGCACTTTATTCACAGAAGATACCCAAAGATCATATTTATACTATGATAACACAGTAGTTACATGTATTTTAAGAACATAAAGGCACCAGCCACATTGCCCCACTATTTTTAAGAACATAAATTAGGTATCTTATTTTCTAGACCATAGTAGATTGACGACAACAAATAAAAGCTGGGCGAGAAAAAGATACAGAATACTACGAGAAGCAGGTACATGAAAGCGACAAGGTTATTGACTGGCTGATTAGACAAAGCATGGAGAAAAAGACTCGCAGAAGCTTAATTCACAAAGCGTAACAACTTGAAATCATTTAGCACAAAAGCAAACAGTCAGCTGCCCAGCAACCCATGAAGGATGAGTGTAAAAAAATACATGTGTATGTGTATCTACACACACACACAAGCAGTATTCAGAAATAGACTCAGCTTGAATTTAGAAATAACCTATAAATTAAAAAGAGCAAGAAAAAAATCTAGGCTATGTAAGAAACCCAAGTTCCAGTTTGTGGAAGTGGTAAGGTTTGGCCCAGCAGACAGGTAGAGGAAAAGGAAGAGGAAGGGGACAGCCGAGAAATGTGACTTGTTTTATGAAATGTACGGTCAAAATGAATCCTTATTTCCATTGGAACTTTTTAAACTTACGTTTTAAATGAGAAATGTATAGGTGAACTTAAGTTATTTTGTCAGGTCTTTAAGATTTTTTTCCCTACTGTTAGGAACACGTAAAGTTAAAATTTCCTCAAAATATCTGATGGTCCCATATAATAAAAATTGCACTCCTTATACTTAAATCTTTTAACTCTCTAAACAAGAGACAGTGGAAAGAAAATCTGTGTAAGCCAAATGGAAAACAGTAGTTCCTTCTAAAGCTAAGAAATAAATAAGTTAAATTCATGTACAAGAAAATATCTGCATGTAAGATTTTAGGTAAGTATGAAAAAAAAATGATTTATTTGAGATTATTTATTCTTTTCTCCAAATTCTGAGAAACTGGATAAAGTAACAAGAGAGAAAGGATCATACCAAAGCTAGAGCAGAAAGACATAGGGCAATAATGCCAGAGGCGAAGGCCAATTCCGCCAACCTCAACTCCATCTTATATATCCCTAGTTCACCTAACAGGCACCCCAATTCACTTTGAAACACAACATTTAACCTATAACAAACAAAAATGTCACTGTCATTTAACTAAAACTCCAGCTTCAGATAATTTTCTAATTAGAAGAGCTACTACTGAAATCTAATGAATGTCCAGGACCTAATGTCACCATCACAATGCCCGGGGACTTTCGAGCACTTCACATGTGCCTGGCCCAGAGGATATTATTTGACAACTGCGTTTCATAACCTTTCCCATACCCCACGGAGAGGGAGGTATTATCATCTCCACTTCTTTATGTGAAAAACTGAAGAGGACCTTTTATTTCTAGATCTTTCTGGGCAACAAACTTTATCTGGTTTGTTCGTCATTCTGAGTTAAAAACTCAATTTTTATCAATAATCTTTTTATCAAACCTGAATTTACAGATTTTCCTTCACGGAAAAGGAAGCTTCCTTAAGATCAGATCAAGCACACAGTATTCAATGTCTAGATGTAGATGTCCAAAACTGTGGAAGAAATTTTCTTTCTTTTTTTTTTTTTTTTTTGTTGTTGGAGACAGCGTCTCATTTTGCCCGCCTCGGTAGAGTGCTGTCCCATCACAGCTCACAGCAACCTCCAACTCTTGGGCTTAAGCGATTCTCTTGCCTCAGCCTCCCAAGTAGCTGGGACTATAGGCACCAGCCACATCGCCCCACTATTTTTCTGTTGCACTTGTCATTGTTGCTTTAGCTGACCCGGGCTGGGTTCTAACCCGCCAGCCTCTGTGTATGTGGCCGGCGCCCTAACCACTGTGCTACGGGTGCTGAGCCAAGAAATTTTCTACAAAAAATATGTAGGAACCTAGATGGACTTCCTATGTTGATGCTTACATATAAACCAAGTGCATGCAGCATAAAAATATTTAATATTAGTTTGCTCAACGACAGGCTAATTAAAAATCATCAGAACACAATGGGAATATTCTTTTAAAAAGAGATTTATATGGAATTTTTCTTAGAATATAGTTAAATAGTTGATTTTTTTAAGTAACCTTTTTATTATTCCAAAAGGCCAAAGTAAATATTTTAGTCATAAAGCTCCATATCAAATTCCTACTATGATTTAATGTACAATTTTACCTCTACATCTAAAAGATTATAATTCATCAAAAGAGTTTGCTTTATAGGAGTATTTCCAAAAGTTGTGTTCCTCACTAACAGCTATTTTTTTTTTATTTTATTATTATTATTTTTTTTTTTTTTTGCTAACAGCTATTTTAAAAGGAAGGTTCCATCCCACATACTAATTTTGGGGAACTACTAGGACAGCCTAAGTTAACTAGGTTTCTAGTATACACCCAGAAACGGAAAAGTATTTCCACTTTTCTTATAGATAAATCACTGAGAAAAATAAACCTATCTACGCTATGTCAAATAATCTATCAGTAAAACCTAAATCCAAATAAAACTTTCATCTCTCTCATCGCCCCAAAACATGGCACCTTTTGCAAGATCTTGCCAAATTATTTTTTAATGCTTTTGTGAGAGAAAAGAGTAATTCTTTTAGTTTTGAGAAGACCTACTTGAATAATCCATTAAATAAAAGAGGTTGAGCAAATAAAGTGTGTCTTCCCTAAAGGGGGAAAAAAAAGCCAGATAATTAGCAAGGGATAAGATGAATATTTAACAAATATTTAGCAAGGGATAAGATGAATATTTAACAAAATATTAAAAAAGTAAAAGTAGATCATGTTAATGACTATTGAAATGCAAAATTAAGGCATATTGGAACACGTCTGGGGAGAATTCTTCATCATTTTATACACATTTTTCCCCAAAGCCATGTTAATGAAAGCCACCAGTGAACAGGAAAGCTAAAGATAATAATGCTGCTGCTATTTGCTATGTACACAGGATAGAGAAGTGGTCAAGAGGCAGCCTCAGGCTGGGCGCGGGGGCTCATGCCTGGAATCCTAGCACTCTGGGAGGCTAAGGTAGGGATTGCCTGAGCTCTGGAGTTTGAGACCAGCCTGAGCTATAGCCAAGACCCCATCTCTAAAAATAGCAGGGTGTAGTGGCAGGCAACCTGTAATCCCAGCTACTTGGGAAGTTGAGACAAAAGAATCACTTAAGCCCAAGAGTTTGAGGTTGCTGTGAGCTGTGACAGCACCATACTTTACCATATCCAGGGCAGCAAAGTGAGACTCTGTCTCAAAGAAAAAAAAAAAAAAAGGCAGTCTCATAAACTCAGTTGTCAATGACAAGTATAATTCTCTATTTCTTTCCTGTTAATTCCATGAACGTTATCTAGTAATATATGTCAAAGGTATTAATCTCCAAAATTTCAAGAATGTTTAAAGACATATTTGAAAACATAAAGTTTATCCAAACTCGGCCTACAGACATATGAAAAAATAAATTCAAAATTATTTCTATTAACATTTTTTTCCCTGAGAGTGAGCTGGTTTTAAAGATCCTTAGTATGGACACAGGCACAACATACAGGCAAAAATCTCCCATTATATCAAATTTCAAAAGGACCCAAGTTTTTCTGCTGATGTATTAAGACATTCTGGAATGGTAATTAGATTACAGCCAATCGTATTCCTGGTGTGTGGGTTCTGCAGAAAACGTAAAAACGGGGAGGAGGGAGAGATAAGAACATTCTGGTCTAAAAAACAGTAACGAGGCACATGCACTTTGACTCTGACCCTTCGTGTTTTTAGTCTGAAATGACCTGGTTTTAACAGATGATGGGAACTTTTCTGCAGGCTTTGTGGGACGGTCGCTGGTATGCCTGCGAGGTATGAGAGTAGCTGAAAGGTAACTGCTGCCTGTAGGGTATACAGCAAAGAACGGACACAGCTGAAGTCGCATTCTCTGCTTAGTTACGCTCTACGCTCTCCAGCCTTGTCTAAAAGGCAAACAATATATCCACAGACACTTTCAGGAATGAAAATTTGGAAAAATAAAATTGTTTTATTATTTGTATTAACAGGATCTGAAAAAGTGTTATCAAAAGAGCCAACCTCTGTAAGAGAAATACCTTTGTTTTACAAAGTTTACCATGTTTCACTCTTTTCCCCTCAAATCCTGGTGTAGAATGGAACATGTAAAAGAAGATTCTGAAAATACATGTAGCTTCCAAATCAGACAGAATGAAAGCTATGGAATTGTGTCTTAAAAAAAGTGACATGACACACAAAATCATGCACTGTATTAGTAGAAAAAGGAACATGAGCCTCATAGTGCTATTAAATTGAAAATAAAACTTAGCATTATGAAAAGAAAAAAGATAGCAACACTTGCTAAAAGCTTAAATAAAACTTAAATGACCAGGATTAAAACTACAAAAGCTTCCAATACAAGAAATAGGCTCTCACACATGTTCAGAAACATACCCGCCTTCTACAGAACCTATGAGGCGATCCTCCCTTAGCAATGAAGTTTATTAAAAAAAAGAGAGAGAGAGAGAAATCATCCAAAAACTAGTTACTATTCATTTTCCTACCCAACAAATGTAACTAAATGTTAGTTAAACTTACAATAATGAAAATACAGGGAGTTGCATTAAACTGAATAGCCACATTATTTACATTAACATGTAGAAATATAGAATCTGAATCTGTATATTTCTTGTCCCTAAGAGATTGGCCAGTGATAAAAATAATCTCAGCAAATAAATATGTAAATATATTATTAAAGAATTCTTTTTAATATAATACAATGTTACTAAAATATTGTTTCTATAAAAATTTCTACCATTTCCTTTCCTATATTATAACATTAACGAAAAACAACTTCCGCATTCAATAGGTATTTCCTAAAAAAGCATTTCTTTTTTTTTTTTTTTTTTTTCTCTTCTCATTTCTTTATTTTTTATTGTTGGGGATTCATTGAGGGTACAATAAACCAGGTTACACTGATTGCATTTTTTAGGTAAAGTCCATCTTACAATTGTGTCTTGCGCCCAAAAGGTGTGGCACACACCAAAGCCCCACTCCCCTTCCTCCTTCCCTCTCTTTGCTCTTCCTTTCTGATTTCATTTAAAAGAGCATTTCTTATAATAAACTGGAGGACAAAACAAAAAGTTACCGAATTATTCCTAATGAAAGTAATTATGCATAAAAACATTGTTTTGATACTTTAAATATATTTTAGATTTCAAAATTACAATATTACAGATAAGTCATAAAAATGATTAAAATATTTAAGAATACAGAAGCATAAAATAAAATCATATTACTAGTGTAAGAATAAAGAACGTGTAGTGAATCTTACCCTCTGTTCCAATGCTGATTGAGTCTGTTGTCTTAAAAGAGCTTTAAATGGCCCCCCTTCTTTTCCAGCACTACCACTTCCCATTCCTACAGAACATCAGTACATAAATAACAACCAAAAAACAACTATAGAAACAGAAAGTTTAGTTGCATTCATCTTCATAAATACCATAAGTTAAGATCTCATACAAAGATCCAAACATTTAAAGCATTTGGGATAACAACTAAAATACATACTATTTTACTCTATTCACAAAATTTTCTTTCAAAAACAAGATGTCAAAATCCTACTGACCACAGCTAGTTTTAATCTGTTGTAAAAATTTAAGAGAAATTACATTAAGGTGATGAATCTACGTATAATATTCCATTTTTAATTGAATATTCTAATAAAAAATAATCAAGATAATAATTACTATGTAAATAACTTAAAAATACTAAAAATTAAGAGAAATATTAAATATTCAATAAAATATAGAGAAGAAAAGCATTGATTGTGCACACTTAAAATATTCTAAAATTCTTCAAAGAGTATGTAATTCAGGCAATTTTGAAATATAGTCAAATCTATTTTCTGATGACTTCCCATTTCTAAATATAACATCACAATAAATAGCTATTTCATAACTGTCAACACTTACCTGCAAAAATCAATAATTTTTTTAAAGACTAAAAATCAAGACATATTAATAGACACATCACAAATGCACGTAGTTACAGATGAAAGAATATTTCCCAAACTCTTAGATGTATTTTTTAAGGCTTAATTTTAAATTTCTTTCCCTGCCTCATTTTATTTTTTTGATAGTACCAACAGATCAACTATGGTCAAACGAGAATAGAAAACAAGGGACAGATGAAAAGCCAGTGCTCTACATACTCGAGTTAAGTTAACCCCACCTCTTTCAAAACTGAAGATGCATCCAGTCATATTTAATGCAATGACTTAAAAAGAAACTAATTCACTTTTACATTTTTAGCTGTTCTTGGATAAGGAAACAAAGGTTAGCATGTGTATAGTCCCATTCTGTTCTTCAAATACAAAAAAAAAATTAATTTTTGTTATAGTAACAAACATTTTTCAGAGACTATACAATACTAAACATAGAAATGAAACTAAGATTTTATATGAAACATATTAAAAGCCACAAAATAAAATGGAAATTTGTAGTGGTAAGCAAAATATCAGAAAATATAGCAGAATAATCTGATAATTAATGCAACAGAAAAAAATAGATAATGAAAGAATATCACCAAAATGAGACTTAAACTGATTCAAACAGAATAATTTACTAATGTTACAATATGGTTTAGCAACATGATGACAGAGGTCCAATATGAATGGAGTTGGCAAGAAAAAAAAGGTAGTAAAACATCTAAAACACAAACTCTAGTAATAAAGAACCTCACAATTACTGGCAAGGTCCAGATCTATATACTTAGATATAACTTTTAATATATAAAGTAATTTGGAAGCATACTCATAATTATCCATCACGTAATCCTCAATTGTATCCTTATGATAATTTTAATTGCTTAAGTCTCTACTGGTAAGAAAAATAATAGAAATACATCCTGTTTGAAATACTGAATAATTATTTTTAGTATGAAAAATACAGAGATTAAAAAGCTGACATAACATGGTCCTACCAGAAGCAGCCAGGAACAGCTCTTCACTGAAAGAAACACTTTTCCTCAGAACTGGGCTGACAAGGCTAGGAGGATGAGGGGTAAGGCTAGATTCCGAGAGGAGGAGACAGGACTTTTTAAGATGAAGGGAATCACAAGAGAGAGAGGGGGACTTGGGAAACAGGTAAATCCCAGGTCTCTGTGGGTAAGGTGCTGTGGAGGAAAGTAGCAGAGAAAAGATGCAGGTTCAGAAGATGACCAGAAAATGCAGGATAAGGAAAGCAACGATGAAGCAAAACATAACAGTAAAAATGAATTTTAAAACGTATAGACAAATTACACTAGGCAGAAGAAAAGTCACGAGCAAAATCATCTATCCAGCATAATGTAAATAAAAGGTACAGTCTAAAACCTAACAAAATCTTTACAAACTTTGTAATCATTAAAATTTTTTAAATCACTAACTTAGGATTTTATGCCACTCTAATCACTTTTAACTGACTTCTTTGAGATATTTAAGTTACCAGCCTTTATTGCTTAAGAATTTGTAAGGTTAAAATGTACCACATTTTCAAACTTTTAAAGACAAATTTGTTGCCTCAAATATAAACAGTTATTTAAAGTGGTAAAGGTATAGGACTTCAAATGTTACTAACTAAAAGATAACATTTTTAAGTATTTTAATTGAATAGCCTTAAAAAACAGTACCAGATTAGCAGACATATGTCACTATTAATTTTAAATAAATATTAACTTCTTTCTGTCTGGTTTTGAAATGTATATTAATACTTTTCTTTTTCTTCTAAAACTTTTAATAATTTAATCTGATCACAGTACTATTTGTATTTATAGAGTGGAGCACCTCAGGATCACAGGAATTATACATTCCTAATGACCTAAGAAAGTAACAATTTGTCAGGTGTCAAATCAATATCCTAACAACAGCAATCCATACCTCCATTCTTACTTGTTGAGTAGTAGGAAAAATATAAAAATAAAGCCTTGTAAAAATTAGAATCTGCAGTAATAAATATAACTTTTTTAAAAGAGACCTAACAAAAACCTGACAATAGCTTTAACTATAAATAGAAAAAGATTCTACGTTTTAACTTTATTCTATTTTTGGCTTCTCAGTCCACATATAACAAGTCAATTATCGTCACCTAACCTATCCCACTATTTCTCAAGACACTGACTTTGCACACAGGTAAATTAACAGGCAGAGAATCATGAAATACATGCTGAATGACGTTTGAGATTTTTAGAACAATCATAATTTTGTCATTTTAAATCTCTATGAATTCTCCTCAGGAGATTTTTAGAACAATCATAATTTTGCCATTTTAAATCTCCTGAGGAAGTCTCTCAGGGCTATTCAAAGATATTTAAGGACTCATGAGAAAACCAAGCAACTAAAAACTACAAATATTATATACATAAGTTACCGAGGTAGTTAATAATTATAATAAAAATAATTTATTTAGAGGGAGTTACAAAAATACGGAATAATATCTCACAAATTATTTTAAAAAACTAAAAAGTTGGAGCTGGAGGATAAAATAAAAATGTTTTCACTGATAATGCAACTGACTGACTACTCGAAAGCTAAGAGAAGAGAAGTCTGGCTCAGTTAATTTACTGCTTGACAATCTTCTTTTTTGGTGAACTAAAGGAAAAGAAAGAGAAATACCAAGGAAATACTCAAGTTTTTTCTCTGGGATAGTAAGGAAAAATAATAGATAAGCGCACTGAAAATAGGAATCTACACAGTGGACCAAAGTCTCAAAAATCCTTGAGAGTGGTGGTTCACACCTATTATCCAGTCCTTTGGGAGGCCTAAGTGGGAGTTATCACTTGAGGCCAGGAGTTTGAGACCAGCCTGAGCAACATGGTCACATCCTATCTTTACAAAAACTATTTTAAATATCCAGGTATTGTGGCACCTGTTTTAGTCATAGTTTCTTAGAGGGCTGAAGAAAGAGGACTGCCTGAGCCTAGGCGTTCAAAGCCATAGGGAGCTATATATATTTTAAAACTTATTCTTCAAAAACCATCCTAAAGCTTTCCTATTTCTATTATCATCGATTTTCAGGCCAGAGTCTCTTATTCTTTGTTTTTAAAAAATTGTTTCCACTACGACTGAATGGTTCAATTTTATGGCATAAATATGGTTAAATTCTGAAGTATCCACTACTATCAAATACTACATTATTTTTAGACATTATTTATAATTATGTATATATAAAATAAAGCTAGCATCTTCAAAGAAACAGGTGCGCATAATTATCTTCTTTATATTTTGCGCCTAAATTTATAAAAATAGAAATTAAATCTATAGACTTTCTTTAAATGTACTTTCTTTAGAAGTAGCACTGGTTTAGAATTCAATTTCTTTTCATTGTTTTCACAAAATCTAGATTTATTTAATAAATTTCTTTTCTAACATAAAAATAAGATTATTAAAGATGATATGTTAAAAATAACACAAACAGGAACTATGTTTTAATCAAAAGGGTGAGAAAACTGCCAGACAAAAATACTATTTATAAATTTGGAAACCATTAACTCATAAAATTTTTTACTTATTTGTGATTTTTCTTAAAAATAAAAATTTAATGATTCAAATAAGTTAATTCTATTTTGAGTAAGGAACTTTTTATCATAAAACACATCCCTAAAAACCCACAAAGATTATTCATCAAAATAGAAATAGGGAGAGAGAAAATTATAAATGTAATAAAGCAAGAAAAATTTAAAAGTAAAATAAAAATGCTACTTTCTCACCTAGAAAATAATAATAAAACCAAACATTTTAAGTAACAAGTTAATAAGCAGATAAATAGATATACGTTCTCTAATACAACCATTTCAGTGGTTCTTAGGATTTTTTTCCACAACAAAATCTTATAATTACATTCAGAAATAGGCAGAAACAAATAATTCAAAAATGCTTTACTCCATGAGGAATTTGATTGCTAGCTACTAGGGTTATCTTCTATTCAAATGCTTTAGAATGTTATTCCTCTTAATTTGAGTATGAAATAAAAAATGTTTACATGCAAAAATATATCTTGGAGCTGATCTACAGTACCCTATGATTAAATCAATGAAATGTAGACCTCCAAACAGGACAATTTCTGGACTATTACAAAATTTTCATATTCTAATTGCAGTAACTTAAAATGACCAATATCCACATTATCTTTAACTTAAATGCCAAAAAACAGAAGGAAAGATTTGGATGGAGAGCTAATAAGAAACAGAAACAAATTTTTAAAAAAGAAAAAACAAAGGTGGGTGGAGGCGCCTTACCAGTCTTGGGTGTCAAACTCAAATCTGTGTCAGAAGAAGAGGACTGTCGACTGTAGGACTTGGAAGGTGAAAAGGAATAAGTTTGGTTTTTCAGAGGGGTTGAGGGTCCTGATGAGTGAGTATTGGGATTGGGATCTTCATTGAAGGGAATCCTGCCAGAAGAAGGTGGAGAAATATTAAGTAATCATGTGCCAAAGGGCTTGGCAGGTGGCAGCATGATCCAAACACCAGAAAAGTACTGGGGCAGGGCCAGCAGTCATTTCTTAAGTGTGGAGCTGGGAGTGAGGCCAAAGACAACCAATTACTGTTCAACCATTCATCATTCTCTGCATTGAATATTATCTGCATTGAAACAGTTAATAAGCCAAGTGAAAAAGCAAAAAAAGCATGAAATGACAGACTAAGAGGTAAAACAGATTAAAAGGAGAAATAAAAATAAGTACATGATAAAATAGTTTCAAATAAACAACGCTTTCTTAAGTTACAAAAGAAAAAAATGAACTATACAGGGTGTGTGTAAATATTAATAATTGTTCTTATATTTGCACACACATATATAACTTGAAAATAAAAATGTTTCCTTATCCTATAGCATCAAGAGTGCCACAGCTAAAAACACAGCAGAGAAAAAAATGAATACAGCTATCCAGAAACATCATATTGAATGCAGAAAACTTGCTTACCTGTTTTCCAATAGCTCTCTTCCACAGAGCAAAACAGAATCTACTCTAATGGGTTTCATACATAAAGAAAATAAGCAAATTGGAAGCTCTGGCAACTATTTCATCCAGAATCTAGTCACCAATCTTATTTCTAAATAAATACAAGAATAATCACAAAAATACATACTAGAGGAGTCTCAAAATTCACGGTCCACATAAGAAAGAAAGGGTTCTTAAAGAATCTGTGGAAGAGACTTTGGAAGCTGAAGAACACTTTCACTCCCATATAGTTACAGCCTCTGTGGCAGCTAAATACAGAAGTTCTTCACTGCAGCTGGACTGGGAGTAACAAAGGAGGCAGCACAGACTTGTGGTACCTGCCTACGCTACCTGCCTGCCTGCCTCTGCAGCCACTCTGCCCGTGGCTTGCCTCTCCCCATCTCTGGAGTCTGAGCAGTCTCGTACCAGTATAGATGAGAGTGGGAACAGACACAGAGAAGTTCTGAGTAAGTCGTGAGCCAGTAGCAGTGTGAATTGGGCTGTTGTGAGTCGAGCGGCATCCATGGCTTGGAGGATGAACCAGCGGAGACCTGAGGGAATTTGTGGTCAAAGTGGAAGAAAAGAAAACAATATATACAACAGATTGCAAAGTTATGTTAAAGTAATTTCAAAGGAGGTTTAAGTTAGGGAAGAGAACTTATTTTTCCTTAATCCCTAACATGCAAAAAACAAGTTAGAAGTAAAAAGAAAAGCTCAAAATTAATTTGTTAGGCTACAGTTATAGTTTTAAATGCTCAGATTAATAAATTAGGACTGTGAATAAAAAAATAACTAGCAGGATAGTCACTGGAATTAAACAAGAAAAAGACTGAGATTTGGGTTTTAAGGTACTTTCACATTATTTGTTATTATTTTGACCACAGTAGAACTTACTGTATAGTATTTATGGGAATGAGGAGCACATCCATCAAACTGAGAAGTCAAAAATAAAGTTCTCATACTACCTTTGAAACTGACATACAAACGGCTGATATAATTAATTGTATTTTTCTGTAAAGTAAGTTTAACAGCTGTTTCTGTCTAGCATCTCAAGATGGGGGTTCTCAAGAATATCTGCCTCTTATACAGATTATATAAACTACATTGTGAGCTGAAATTTCATAAGATATCAATTTACATCCTACAACAGACCACATCTGTGTATGTGTGTATATACATATTTAGATCAAATACACAAGTGTTTAAGTGTATATTCATATATGACTTTTAAAATTTTCAAGAAGAAATCTGTCTTTTCTAAAAGGGTTACACTGGAGTAAAAATGTATATGACATAAATGAACTCTTGAACTTCATATTAGCAACTATTTCACTGTGCACTGTCTTTGCTTGCATGAGGGAAATAGAATTATATCCCCTCTGAAAAACAATCACATCCCCATTTTCTAGAATTCAAGTTAAAGGTAGGCCAAGAGCCCAAGTTTTCCTGATCTTTTTTCTTTTCCATTGTTATACTATTTACTGCCCAGAGAACTTTCTCCCAGCCATGATTTGTCAAAGTTCGCACATGAGCTATCATTAATTAATCATAATGGTCTTTCCTAGGGTCTATACCCTATTTTCTGAAAATACTGCTAATTTTACA
Source organism: Loris lydekkerianus (assembly GCA_963574355.1). Taxonomy (NCBI): domain Eukaryota; kingdom Metazoa; phylum Chordata; class Mammalia; order Primates; family Lorisidae; genus Loris; species Loris lydekkerianus. Next base: position 25,757 of record CAUYPK010102981.1, read on the forward strand.
ATAGAACAAATGTTTCTGCTTTTGTTGCTAACATGAATCAAAAAGGTATTTATTATGACTGCCAAAAATCAAACATCTCATTTATATCTATAATATTTTCATAAAACAACTGAATGAGGCTTTGTTTTTGTTTCTCTGCTGAAGTGAAGAAAAGTCTACAAATTGTTAGACTGAAAAAGTCTAAGAGTCTATTCTCTACACAGGAGAATTTACAGCTTAAATCTCTTAGAAAGCATGTTCTTTTTCTTTTTTGAGACAGAGTCTCAATCTGTCGCCCTCAGTCGAGTGCTGTGATGTCACGGCTTACAGCAAGGTCAAACTCCTGGGCAAAGCCATTCTCTTGCATCAGCCTCCTAAGTAGCTGGGACTATAGGCACCTGCCACAATGCCTGGCTTGTTTTCCTATTTTTAGTAGAGACAAGTTCTTGCTCTTGCTCAGGCTGGTCTAGACCTCTGGAGCTCAAACAATCCTTCCACCTTGGCCTCCCAAAGTGCTAGGATTCCAGGTGTAAACCACCACACTTGGCCAGAGCACTTTTTCTTAAAGTAGAGAAGCAATAAATCATACTTCAAAGTACTTTTAGCACAAAGAGTTCAGCTAGAAAATATCAAAAGGATTTATATTGTGCATTACACTAAAAATCTAAAAGAAAAAAACAAATGAAGTGGAAAATACCATTAACATAAGTAAAATAAAATGAATAAGATAAAACAAACATTGTAAAATGTTCAAATTGTGATACAAAATAGAATTAAAATACACTGAAGCATCACAGTCATGTATTCTTTGAGTTCTGCCATTCGTCTCCTGGTATGAAAGGCTGTCACAGCATCGTCCTTGTAGTACGCCTAATACTAAATCCATTCAGACAGGAATGTAATCTAAACTAACTTTTAGCAAATTCCTGTCTAAAATCAATAATATTATGTGATAATTAAATAGCAAAATAGCCAAAATCATAAAATAAACTATGAAACAGCACCCCAATTGAATCATTATCAAAATACAATGAAGCTGGTTGAAATAAAGCAGCCTAAGAACTGAGGGTTTATGTTTTTAAATACTTAGACTTCCATACAAATATGCTTTGAGGAAAATCCTAACAAAGCAACTTAAATTCATCATGGTGTAAAAATGTTTGATAATTTAAGGCAAATGGCTAAAACATTAGAAAAGGAGAAAACTTACACAATCCCAGAAGGATTACATTAATGGAACTCTTCCTGAATACATGCAAAACATATTCCCCTGCTATCTATCTCTCATTCTAAGAAACCAATAAGTGGTATAGCATTGTCTTTCTCTTTCCACTAAGTGATTTTGTTAAATTTGCTATTAAGTACTTACTTAAATTCACTCTGTGGAGAGAAAAAATAGATCTTTCTCCCTCAATCTCTATCTGCAATCTGACTCAACGTGTAGCAGCTGACAATTCATACCTTTCTAAGCGCTATTTTAAAACAGAACGTAAAACAAATTCATTCTGCAATTTTTAAAAAACAATTATTTGTCAATGTGTTTTCCAAACAAAATTAGGCAATATGTAATACTGGTCTCTCTTGTGAATTAAATTTAATACAAGTAACTAACAGGATAAAGAAAATGGCTAAATAAAAAGAATAAGTTTAAGATAAAGATGAAAATCTCATTTTAAAAAAGACTGTAGAAAAACCTTTTTTTTTTTTTTTTTTTTTTTTAAGAATATGACTCCTTTCTATTAAACGTCTCTTGACTAATGCTGAAATGGGAAACATTCTAGGTTTTCTGCGTACAGGACTCTTGACTCCTTGATTATCTAGGACAGGAGTGAGCAAACTATAAACTACATGCCATCCTGACATGTTTTGTAAATAAATAAGTTTTACTTGACCATAGCCATACACAATCCTTTGCTTTCACACTACAACAGCAGAATTATGTAGTAGTGTTAGCAAAAACTAAATTATTTACCCATACCATCTGTTTATTTACAGAAGAACCAACAGTCCTCACACTTTTTAAACAGGGAGCCAGTTCACTGTCCCTCAGACCGTTGGAGGACTGGACTATAGTTTAAAAAAAAAAAAAAAAAAAAAAAACTAGCAACAAATTCCTATGCACACTGCACATATCTTATTTTGAAGTAAAAAAACAAAACCGGAACAAATACAATCACACCGCCTCATGTGGCCCACGAGCCGCAGTTTGAGGACCCCTGCCCAGTGGTCCTCAGTGAAAGTACTATGGCATTTAGAATGGAACAAGTCTGATTTACTGTGTGCTCACTCTTGTCCCTTCCTGTGTAGAATCACTGTGACAGAAAAATCTTGCTTCAAACATTCTGTATTGAAAATCTTGGTCTTCGGACACAATGACACAGACACAGGCCAAATCCAGACAACATAAGTATTTTGTTGGATCATACATAATTTTTAAAAAATGTACAAGTCTAAATTCCTTTAGCTCAGAGGTCAGCAAAATTCCTTTATTATAAAGACAGAGACTGTGTGGCCAGTGTCTACAATATTATCATCTGGCCTGAAAAAGTATGCCTACTTCAGCTTTACACAGACCTTAGTATTCCCTATTTAATTATACCTAATTATTTTATTTAAATACTGCCTGGCCTCTGACAATCATGTTTGAGACTCCTGCAAGTCAAACTTCCTTGCTTTCTATACTATGTTGCCAATAATAACATAATTGGATTATCAGGTAGAGGGCTTCAAGTATTCCTCAGAAAATAAGTAAAATTCCACATAACGCACGTATATGCATTCATTTAATGCTTTAGTTATCCAATATATAATGGCATCACAGCTCACAGCAACCTCTAACTTTTAGGCTTAAGTTATTCTCTTGTCTCAGCCTCCCAAGTAGCTGGGACTACAGGCACCCGACACAACACCTGGCTGAAAAAGTTTACCATATATACTCGAGTATATACGGTAATTTTGTATTACTTAATTGAAGTTTCATATTAAGACAGTTAAATGAAACAGGAAAAATCTACCGTATATACTCAAGTATAAGCCAAGGTTCTTCCGGCACAAAATTTGTGCTGAAAAACCCGAACTCGGCACAAATTTTGTGCCGGAAAAACTCAGCTTATACTCGAGTATATACGGTAAATATTTTTAAGTTTTAAATTTTGGCAGTCATTTCTGATAAGAAAATATCACTATAGGAAAAAAATGTATGTCGAAACAGACTGATAAAATATTTCAAATCAAATGCATAGGTAAAAGATAAAAATCTCCATAAAATCAATTTAATTGACTCATACTTACTCCTTCATATCTTTAGATGGGGAATTACATGCAGGAAGGAATGCTGCTGGGCTACTTAATTTATCCAGAGTACACGCTGTTCCTATGGCTCGTACCACTAACCCAGACTCGCCCTCCAGATCGAAACACTGTAAGTACCCAACAACTGCATTTCCTCTCATTTCAAGTACTTTCAAGCCAATCTTTCTCTGCAGTTCACCTACAAAAAAAGGAAAAAAAACAACTCATTTTTGCTTCATATCTCTATATGCTATAAAGCTGGTTATGATAGGGATGAAAAAAACTCAAAAACAGACTTTAGAACTTTAAAGGGAATCCAGAAAATTATCTGATTCAGAGTCCTACCTTCAAGGAAGTAAGACACTACATTCAGCATTTTACGGATGTGGCAAGTTAGGTTCACTCATTCATCATTCATTTACCAAGCAATTTTTGGTTCTATGCTATGCACTAGTTCTCAGGGAAGGACTGTGGAAAGGCAACATTTGAACAGAAAGCATTAGAGAGAGAGAGATGGATGATTTGCCTAAGCTCTGACCAGAAATAAATGCTGGATGGAGGAAAACTAGAACCCGTTTTCCTAATGTTTAAGGCTCCTTTCTAAACCTCCTTGCTCAAAGCTCTTTCCACTACACCATTCCATGAACACAATATCCTTTTACCACCTAGTTAGGAAGAAGCTTCTGATCCAGATTTCTAACTTGTTAAAAGAGTCGATGTCTGTGTGTGCGGGAGGATGGCTCCTGGTGCAGGGAATTATTCACTTATAATTCATAGCCTTCATTGTAAAATTTCGGTAGCATGTCAAAGAAAAGTGAAAAAATGTGAAGTATTAAGTCAATCAGTAATAAAATTACTTTTTTTTAATACCTGACATTAAAGAAATGAGTCTCTGTCTGGCCTCATTTGATGCCCTTGGTGTGCGAATTCGATCAATCCATTGATATTCTGGATCTTCATTAACCACAAGTTCTTCTACAAATCCATGAATTATCACAGCTCTATAGCACTTTGGAATAGATGTTGCTGTTAAAACAAATTATCTGTTATGCTTCTGTATCAAAAGGTAAAATTCAATTTTTAAAAAATGTACATCTAAGTTCTTATCTTTTAAATATAGAACGTCTTTCACTGTGATCATCTCAATGGAATTATAGTAACACATCTAATCAGTCTTCTAAGATCCATTTTATTCTTAGTAATAATTTTCTTTCATGAGGCCACTCACCTTTCTTACGTAAACATAAATTGTATTTTTATAAAATACAATTATAAAACTATTGGCTACCTTAAATAGCATTCGATACAAAGGTTTATAAAATCAAAATTAAAATTAGCTAGGTAAGACCAGGTGCGATGGCTCATGCCTGTAATCCTAGCACTCTGGGAAGTGGAGGCAGGTAGATTACTTAAGCTCAAGAGTTTGAGAGCAACTTGAGCAAAAGTGAGATCCTGTCTCTACCAAAAATAGAAAAACTGAGGCAAGAGGACTCCCTAAGCCCAAGAGGTTGCTATGAGCTATGGTGCCACGGCACTCTACCCAGGGCGACAGCTTGAGACTCTGTCTCAAAAAAAGAAAAAAAAATTAGCTAGATAATTACATAGTTAGAAATCAAATAATAAATTAAGAAATATCTTATTCAAAGTCCTTTGCAAAAGTACTTTTGTATGCCACACATGATAGCCTCAAAAATCACACCATTACCTTTCCAACATAACTTGAGTCATAATAGCTCTGAAGTTTCTAATAATCCACAGCCTCATGCTAACTGGTTCAATAGACATTATGCTACTTTATAAACTCATTTACTAAGACTCATTAAATAATAAAACTTACTTAAGTCCAAATACCATTGGATTGAAATAAGATATGGTCATATTTAAAAAGGGAGCCAGGCATGGTCGCTGATGCCTGTACACCTAGCACTTTTGGAGGCCCAGGCAGGATAGCTTCAGGTCAGGAGTTCAACACCAGCCTGAACAAGAGGGACACCACATCACTACAAGAAATAAAAAAATTAGCCGGGTGTAGTGGCACACGCCTGTAGTCCCAACTACTGAGAAGGCTGGGTCAAGAGTATCGCTTGAGCCCAGGAGTTTCAGGCTGCTGTGAGCTATGATGACGCTCATCTTCACTCTAGCCTGGGTGATAAATCAAGATTCTGTCTAAAAAAAAAAAGACGAAAACTTGAGACCATCCATACCAAACTATTCTCTTAAAAGCGACATTTGTGAATAGAAGCTACCTCAACAACCTAGGGGTTTTTAACCCTAATAGAGACTGGCTCTGAGTCAAATAGACTTGCCCAATTCAGACGCATGCATTTCACAGAGTTCTGAGGTCCCCTACTTATAGAAGCCTGTGTAATCTGCGGCAGCTTACTTTAATGCTTAGCTATAGAGGTCTGTTCCTATCTTTCACTGCCCTGTAAAATTATAGCTGAAGTTTTCTAACAAAAATTGTTATAAACATGTAAAAATTAGATACCCTTTTCTTTCAACGATAAATAGTCTCAGAGTTACTGTGTGGAAGATTACCGATTTTCTCCTTGGCATTAAACCCAAAGTATAAAATATTTTCTATTAATCTTCGGAAATACTAATTTCATTTCCCACATTTAACAATTATCAAATTTTCTGTTAAATGAACAATACAATGTATTTACTTACTGCAAAAGAATTTGACACCACACGATGACTGCCTAAACCGATTTAAATCATTAAAGAGGTCTACTTTGACAACCACATTGATTTCCCCACGGATACCTACAAATCCAAAAACAAAATCAAGCTTCTACCTTAAGAAAATAATATGTAATTAAATAACAAAGCAAATAAATGACAATAATTATATAAATAATTTATAAAAAAAAATAAACAATGATTCAACTTATAATTTTTCAACTTTATCATGGTGGAAAAAGTCTGCTTTTCACTTTTATTATAGTATTCAATAAATTATGAAATATTCAACATTTTATTATATTATAAAACAGGGTTTGTGTTAGGTAATTTTGCCCTACTGCAGGCTAATGTAATTGTCCACGGTTAGACTAAGCTAAACCATGGTGTTTGGTAATTAGGTATACAAAAGGCGTTTTTGACTTAATGAAATTTTCAAATTAAGGTGGGTTTTATCAGGACAAAACCCTACCATAAGTCATGGAGCAGCTATAATTTATCAATCATAATTTAATGTTAACTATTTCGTAATTATTTTCATTCTCAATAATTTTTTATTACCCTATATACTGAAGTATAAGCTGAGTTTTTTTCGGCACAAAATTTTTTCAGCACAAATTTTTTATTACCCTACATACTCGAGTATAAGCCAAGTTTTTTTCAGCACAAAATTTGTGCCGAAAAACCCGAACTCGGCACAAATTTTGTGCCAGGAAAAACTCGGCTTATACTCGAGTATATACGGTACATTTTCTGAAGTAGAACACATATGCATTAGAGAACCATTCTCATTTTTACTATAAGTCTTCACTTATTTGAACCAGAACTTAAGAGAATGGAGTCTCATTTAAACTGATAATGATGATGACAGGAACATCTGCTGGCCCCGGTAGACAATACGCTAAATGCTTTACATATCTCATCAATCAATAAAGTAACTTCTGTAGTAATATCATCGTCATTTTACAAAAGAGATTAATATTTAATTAATAAAAGTTAAATGATTTCTGTAGAGTCAGTAGTTAGTAAAGCCAGGATTAAAATTCAGATCTTCATGATCTCAGAATATATACCCTAAATAATGAAAGAATCTGATTTAATAAGAATGTTATCTTTTTCATTTAAATGTATACAATTTAAAATAAGCTAACTAAAACATTCTAAGAATAAGTTTTCAGAATATACTCAAATAAGAATGACCTGACCCCTTATCTCTAAACATCTACTAAACATTTTCATTTGTCCTGAATTCATGTCAAATTTACATTTATGTTGGAAGCACTTCGAGGAATAGTGACTTACTAGTTACCTATTAAAATTTTTAAAAAAAATTATGTTCCCAACAAAGGGCTCATAAATATCATAGACCACCTAAAAGCAATATTTAATATATTTGGAAAATGCATCATTCATATCGTAACTTTTAATTCAAGCTCAGATTAGTTCCTCAGCATTTTTTTTTTAATTGGTAACATAATAAATAATAAAAATAAATGTCTGGGCCCCCTATATATTCCCAGGAAATATATAGGAAAACCCTGCTTTGGGCAACAAAAATTCTTTGAAGAAATTTTAAGCAAAAAAAAATCAGTATTAGCACTTTGAAAATGTGTTTTAGAAATACAGAATATCAATACTAGCTCATTTTTAAATAATACATTTACTTACTATATTGCACAAATTTAGTAGGCATTGTTTCAAATTCTGTTCAGAGAAGTAACAATTCTACCAGCAACACTACTGCTTGCTTGCTTTAAAGATACATACTTTAAAACCATCAAGTGTACCACAAAAAGTCTTCAAGAGTAAATTTAAAAGATTGTGGTTTATAAATCCTACTCCTTACCATGTATGGTGTCATAAATTGGAAACCACCCTGAGATGACTGTTGCAGCTTCACTGTACAGTAAGGGATCAATGTCAATGTACACTTTGCCAATGGCATCATTTGCACTGTAAGTATCATGGTCAAGAACTGTGATCTGCAGCGGTTCATCTTGTAAGTCTTCATCATCCACCTAAAAGTGTACCTTAAAGTTGAATCTTACATAGTTTTAAGATCTTAATTACCATACACACAAAAAAATATATATATATACATATATTAAATGAAAACGATAGCTTATTTCTGGGGGGAAAAGCCTCATAGATTTATCTCTAAACACAAAGGTAGAGAGATTAATACACAATAAAGAAAGATGTAACACTGTTTTCTACACAAGATGTCATCTTTCTGAAGAAAAAAAAAGAGCATAGTTCACTTCCAAGCACAAAGGAAGAATGATTAACACAAAAAAAGTTTTACCTCCATGTTTTACATATTCTCCAATATTTTACTATTATGCAGCAAAAACGCTTAAGTAATGCCATAAGAAGAGTTCAAATATTTTCTACAGAGTAAAAATGCTAATAATCACAATGACACCATAACTTCTAAAAGCAATTTTAGAGAATAAAACTGTAAGCAAAACTAACTTTATGTGTAAGAAAACAACATCTAGGCTCAGCGCCTATAGCTCAGCATAGCTGCCAGCCACATACACGGGAACTGGCGGGTTAGAATCCAGCCCGGGCCTGCCAAACAACAACGACAACTACAACCAAAAAATAGCTGGGCGTTGTGGTGGGTGCCTATAGTCCCAGCTACTTGGGAGGCTGAGGCAAGAGAATCGCTTAAGCCCAAGAGTTTGAGGTTGCTGTGTGCTGTGACACTCTACCAAGGGCGATATAATGAGACTCTTTCAAAAAAAAACAACAAAACATCTAAGTTTATAAAACAAATGTCTGCTCTGTCTTCTTTTGTTCAGTCACTATCAAATAGTTATCATGTTGGGTGGTACCTGTGGTTCAGTGAGTAGGGCGCAGGCCCCATATACCAAGGGTGGCAGGTTCGAACCCGACCACGGCCAAACTGCAACCAAAAAATAGCCGGGTGTGGTGGCAGGCGCCTGTAGTCCCAGCTACTCAGGAGGCTGAGGCAAGAGAATTGCCTAAGCCCAGGAGTTGGAGGTTGCTGTGAGCTGTGTGAAGCCATGGCACTCTACTGAGGGCGATAAAGTGAGACTCTATCCCTATAAAAAAAAAAAAAAAAAACTTATCATGTGCCAAATAGTGGGACCACGATGGAGATCATGGCAGAAACAACTTCTCCCTCACGAAGACACTCTGACTATTCTAGCTGCCATCCTCAGGCTATCATGCCATCTTCTAATTTCCCAGTACTCCTCATCGAATAAAACAGCGGCTAGAATAGAAAATATTAAAGCTAATAAGACTAGGAAATAATACAAAAGGATTATTTCCTATAATCAGAATATTATCCTTTTTAAATGCAGTCTATGCATGTTTATCTTTACATCAGACATATCACACTGTTAATTAAGATTGAGCCTGTGGTTGACTAAAATCTCTGTATTATCCTTTCATATGTTTTGATGAAGCGATACTCTGCAATCCTTATACTTTGGTAAGTTTTTTAAACTTAAATATGAAACTTTATGTCTTTTCCTATCCTGTTTAATTGGTTGATTTCAGGCCAACAATTTTGCCACTGAAGATTATTTTAAGAATTAAGGTACCTGAAGGAATTATTGTTGGTATCATAAGTGTGATGTGATTTAAGGTCCTTTTTTTTTTTTTTTTTTTTTTTGAGACAGAGCCTCAAGCTGTCAACCTGAGTAGAGTGCTGTAGCATCACAGCTCACAGCAACCTCCAACTCCTGAGCTCAAGCGACTCTCCTGCCTCCGCCTCCCAAGTAGCTGGGACTATAGGCGCCCACCACAATGCCCGGTTATATTTTGTTTGCAGCCGTCGTTGTTTGGTGGGCCTGGACTGGATTCGAACCCGCCAGCTCAGGCCGCTTGAGCCACAGGCGCCGAGCCTGAGATCCTATTTTTAAAAAGGAATCCTTCCCTATAAGAGATACATAATTAGGAATTTATAGATGAATTGCAAATATGTCTTATTAAGTAGAGAATGTCCATAAAGAGAAAATAAATTATAAAAAAATCCAGATTGGAAAAAAGAATCTTAAATTTGCCTTAAAATATTCCCATACAAAAAACTGGGATGAGGGGAGTAAGCCAAATAGGAACAGCAGAATGTAGACAATTGCTAATGGTGGGTGACTAATAGTTCAATATTCTAATTTCTCTATCTTTGTATAAGCTTAAAATTTTCCATAACAAAATATTAAAATAAAATAATCACTTTGAATCCCAATCCATTAGAACCATCTGCCATCTAATGGCATTCTCCTTATTACTACCATGTTATCTATACATCTAATAAAAAGGAAAGAGTCGTAAAGCAAGCCATAAACCATTCCTCCAAAGTCATTCTCCCCAATTTCTAACTCCATTAATGATATTCTCTGTGCACTTATTTAACCATCTATAAGTTCCCCAACAGGCATCACTATCTCTTCTCATGGCACACTAACATATCCCTTCCCTGACATGAAAAGATTCTTTATCAGCTACGGGATTAGAAATAGTTTATGATTTAAATAGCTAATAATATAAGTAATCCAAACAGAGTTCAATAATTATAATGAAGCAATTAAATATATATATATATACTTTTTTTTTTTTTTTTTTGAGACAGAGTCTCACTTTGCCACCCTCGGTAGAGTGTTGTTGTGTCACAGCTCACAGCAACCTCAAACTCTTGGACTTAAGCAATTCTCTTGCCTCAGCCTTCCAAGTAGCTGGGACTACAGGCGCCCATCACCCTTCTTTTTGTTATTATTGTTGTTGTTGTTGTTGTTGCAGTTGTCATTGCCGTTTTAGTTGGTTGGAGCCGGGTTCGAACCCACTACCCTTGGTATGTAGGGCCGGCACCCTACCCACTGAGCCACAGGTGCCGCCCAATAAAGAATATATTTAATAAATTGAAGTAAGCCAATCTCAAACCATGAAATATAATAAATTAAGACTTTCTCAGAAATGTTTTGAATGGTTAATTTTTTTTGTTTGTTTTTTTTAAGAGACAGAGTCTCACTTTGTTGCCCTCGGTAGAGTACCATGCAATCACAGCTCACAGCAATCTCCAGCTCTTGGGCTTAAGCGATTCTCTTCCCTCAGCCTCCCGAATAACTGGGACTACAGGCACCCAGCACAACGCCCGGCTATTTTTTTGTTGCAGTTTGGCCGGGGCCAGGTTCAAACCTGCCACCCTTGGTATATGGGGCCGGCGCCCTACTTACTTGAGCCACAGGTGCTGCCCTAAATGGTTAATTTGTTAACTGCACAGCAACATGCCCTGCTAAAAGGCCACACACATTTCCTAGCCTCCCTTGCAACTGATGAGATACAAGCATAAATCATTACATATAGCTTGTTAGAGGGAGAAAATTGCCTAAAAGGAGCTTTCTTGCCTGAAAGTGTTATGTGAACTCACAACCCCCCTTCCTCAACTTCCCCTGCCAGCCTGGAACCCTGATGTGATCATTGGGAATTCCAGTTGCTAACTTGGAGCCTAAAGTGACCATCAGTCATTTTAAGGGAAACCACAGACTATGTATGGATGATGAAGAAAAAAGATAGATGAGTCCTCAGGTCACAAATAACTGGACAGAGCTACCATCCTACCCTTACCAAGCCTGGATCAATACTTCTTTTATGTGAGAGAAAAGCAAACATCCTTTTTGCTTAAGACATGTATTTGAGTGTTCACAATATATACAATTGATTGCAATTCACAACTGATAAACACACTTGGAAAAAAAACAATTAATATATAACCAATGTTAACCACAAACACAAAGTTTAAGCACATTTTCACACCATATTCAGTATCTTAAGAGTACTAGTCAAAACAATAACTTACTAAATTTTAAGGGAAATGGCTAGTAACTTTAGTTCAAACACCTCTGATTACTTTTTCAGATTCATATTCTACATTTTTACCTTAACGTAGTTAAAAATGGCATAACAGGGCGGCACCTGTGGCTCAGTGGGTAGGGCGCTGGCCCCATATACCGAGGGTGGTGGGTTCAAACCCAGCCCCAGCCAAACTGCAACAAGAAATAGCTGGGCATTGTGGCGGGCGGCTATAGTCCCAGCTACTGGGGAGGCTGAGGCAAGAGAATCACCTAAGCCCAGGAATGGGAGGTTGCTGAGTCGCTCTACCGAGGTCAATAAAGAGAGACTCTGTCTCTACAAAAAAAAAAAAAAGGCATAACAGACTGAACACATGTGGAACACTGGGTTTTTTCAAAGTAACACAACAGCATTTTTTTGGAAATGGTTAAAAAAAACAAAACAAAACAAAATGAGAAGAAAATCAAAATATTTCATGACTATGAAATCAATTAAACATATAAAGAACAAAATTTGAAGATTCACCCTTCCTGATTTCAAAACTCACTACAAAGCCATAGTAACCAAAACAGTATTAATGGCTTATGGACAGATACACAGACTAACAGAATAGAACTGAATCCAGAAATAAATCCATTCAGAGTGTCCAACCTCTGGCCCACGGACCTCAGGCTGATTTTGTAAGGACATTTTTTGCTTATCTGTGGCATTGGATATCACAAAAAGTATGCACAGACCATTTTTTTTTTTTTTTTTTTTTTTTTTGCTAATCAACTTTCATTAGTGTTTGTATATTTAGTGTGTGGTCCAAGACAACGCTTCCTTTCTTCTTTTTCCAACATATGGCAGAGAAAAAAAAAATTGGACACCCGTGAATTATGTCTAATTGATTTTTTTAACTTACCTGGAAGGTAATTTTTAAAAATTTATGGACTTCCAGCTCAATGTTGTAGCAGATAACATGGAACTCCATTTTTCAAAGAGCTGGAATTAATAGAAACTAGAAATTATCTTCCTTAGGGAGATACATATGGTTGAAAACCCAGGTGGAAACTATTCAGAAGTCAGGAATAAAAGTTTTTACAAGTGAATCCTTGTGGTAGAATACCAAGACACAGCCAAGCTACCACGATAAGGTAGTTCTTTAGAGACACAGTTATATTACACACAGATAATACAAGCTGCCCACTGCCTACAAATGCTCTCACTCCACAGATGAAACATACCTTCCTTATGTAAGCTAAGATTTAAGTTTTCCAAAAAAAACCTTTCAAACTGCAGTCTATTTTTTTTAGCACATGCACCACTCAGACTTCTATAAGTACATTAGCTAAGAACACAAGATAAACCACAAAATACCAATATCCAAATGGACTTTCTGCCAAATCCCAAGAGTCCATCCCAAAACTGTGTGATTTTAAAACATTACTCCATTTTTTATAGTACCAACTTATATAAATAAACATACACAATGACTAATGACCTCCATTACTCCTCTGAGAAGGACTTACGTCTGGAGAAACAGAGTTTGAAAATGATAAGGTGAGCTGTCTCAGGTCATCTGCAAATCAGCAAACATCAGGAATAGAATGTAAATTCTCTTATCTACCAGACCGCTAAGCATTTCAAACAAAAGGCCACTCCTGTATCCCAACCACTAGGTAATGTGCCTTCCATCAATAAAAGAATTATTACTCTCCTAATAGAGACCAAGAACAACGCAGTGCATGGAAATCCCAGTGTCATTTCTTCCATCTTCAGGCATGAGGTTGGTAGGTTCCCCAGCATGATCAAAGAATCTATCTGACAAACCAATGCTTTCCTTCCCTTGTTCTCTTCATTAAAGAACACATCTTATCCTGCAACAACTAAACTTTACCCAGGCTCCACAATGGCTGTGAAAGCCTCAAAAAGGAAGCACAGGGGCCACAACAACACTGTCCAATAAAGGGCTGGCAGGAAAACAGCACGGGAGGAAAAAGCAAAGTGGTTCTCTCAAGGTTTCCAAGTAGACCAGTGGAAATTCCAAAGACAAACTCACTTCCAGCGGAGAGGTAAAGGAAATGATGTCAGCAAGGACAGGCAATATGTACAATAAATATTTGCTGAGAGCCCATCACATGCTCCTCTAGGAGTTAAGAATATAGCCGTGAAAAAGATCCCCCCAAAAGAGTGCAAGACATTCCCAGCCCAGAGAGCAGCAAGTGACAAGGATGTTTAATTTTAGGAGGCAGAGTGCTAGACAGACTGGAAGACACTTCTTTAAGCTGCAATGTAGAAGACAGAGGTATGATGTTCTGATAGTAGCTTTGAAGTCAGATGTCAGCTTGAATTCTTACTCTACCACTTAGTTAGTTCTGAGTTGAACTTCTGAGTCATCATCAGTAAAATAGAAAGTGCCTCACAGAGTTGTGACAATTGAATGAGGTAATGCATGTAAAGCACTTTACTAGTGTCTGGGCTAGTAAGTGTCCTATAATTGAGAACTCTTTATTTGCTTTCTTAGAGACAGATTCTCGCTGTACCCCCAGACTGGAATGCAGTAGCATGATCATAGTTCACCGCAGCCTCACACTCCTGGGCTCAAGCAATCCCCCCAGCTCAGCCTCCTAAGTAGCTGGGATCACAGGGGCATACACCACACTGCCCAACTAATTTATATATATATAATCGAGACAGGGTCTCACTATGTTACCCAATCTGGTCTCAAACTCCTGGCCTCGTTGATCCTCCCATCTCAGCCTTCTGTGTTTTTTTATATATTTCATCTTCTTGTTTGCAAAGCCAAGTACAGTGCCTGGGATCTTTTGGAAGATTTGGGTATGCTGACAGACTAAATCATAAGAAATTAATACATGTGCAGAGAAAAAGGGCAGGAACTGCAGAGAGGTGGCTGGGCACAACACAAAACAGGCTTCCTAACAGCAACTCAACGGATTTCCTGAGGACAGCATACGGGGAGAGCCTGGGAGGGGAGGACACCCAAAGGAGGAAGCATCAGGGCCCGAGGGAAAAGCACAAGTAAGAAGAGAGGAAGGAAAAGGGACCTGAGGGAGGAAGTGGGAAGCCCCTAGTCAAAGAAGCCTCCTCAGATCCCTACGCCATGAGCTGTCTGGATACAACCACCTCCCGTCAACGCACTGCCATTCAATGGGGAAGAAAAAAACAAAAAAGTGCTAAAACAACTGGATTTCAATACACAAAAGAACGAAACTGGCCTTTTACCTCACACAACTATGAAAATTAACTCAAAATAATCATGCTCTACATACAAGAGCCAAAACCATAAAACTCTTAAAAGAACATAGCAGTAAATCTTCATGACCTCATATTTTCCAATGAATCCTTTGATATGTCACCAAAATAAAAACAAATACAATGGATTTTTATCAAAATTAAAAACTTGGCTCGCTATCTGTAGCTCAAGCGGCTAGGGCGCCCAGCCTGCCAAACAACAATGACAACTACAACCAAAAAATAGCTGGGCGTTGTGGTGGGCGCCTGTACTCCCAGTTACTTAGGAGGCTGAAGTGAGAGAATCACTTAAGCCCAAGAGTTTGAGGTTGCTGTGAGCTGTGATGTCACGGCACTTTACCTAGGGTGACAGCTTGAGATTCTGTCTAAAATAAAAAATAAAATAAAATACAAAATTAAAAACTTATGTTCATCAAAAGAAATATTCAAGTAAAAAGACAACCTACTGAATGAGAGAAAATGTTTCCAAATGGTATGTCTGAGAAGGAGTTAATATTTAGGATATATAAAAAAGTTTTACAAGTCAACAATAAAAAGAAAAATTATGCATTAAAAATAAGTAAAATATAGAATATACATAGAATGGAAAATTATTCAGCCAGAAAAAGAAATGAAATTCTGATACATACTACAATATGGATGGACCTCCTTGAAAACATGAATATGAATTCTCTGCATAAGCAAATTCAAAGAGACAAAAAGTGGATTAAAGTCTACCAGCCACTGGGGCAAGGAAGGAATGGGAAGTTACTGTTTAGTGGGTATATGGCTGTTAAGCGTAAAGAAAGTTTTGGAATTCATGATGGTCACAAAATACTGTAAATATAATTAATGCCTCTGAACTGTACACTTAGAAATGACTAAAATGGCAATATTTATGATATATATTATATCACAGTAGTTTTTAAATTTTTTAAATCTAAACACTGTCCTTACGTAATTTTTGGTATATACGAAAATCCAGAAAAAAACTACAATAATAATGTAATACATTTAAAGATGTCTATTTTTTTTTACCTGTATTGTCAAATATTATATTTTCTTAACTGTAAGAAAAACTCAGTATTCCCTATTAAGCAGAAAGGAAGTATTTTATGGTATGGAAAAACTACTGTAACTGAAATAAAACATACTCCTATTATTTTTGGGCAAAAAAAAAGGGTTGCCTCAAAAAAATACAATCAATAATGCTGACATTTAAAGACTTACCTCAAATTTAAACCATTCCGAGTTCCATTGAGGGTTGAGCGACTTGAGGTACACATCTGTTTTAAAGGTAGTATTACCAAATTTTACCTACAACAAATAAGAAATGATTCAAATGTAAATATGAAAAATGTGAATTAAAGTAAATTTTAATGTTGGCCAATCAATGGGAGAAGGATTAACCATGGACGGGGAGAAAAGATTTGTCACTTTCAGAGACGAGGGTAAAAGTATTAGGGCTCCAGGTAAGTTTGTAGAATATACCTGAAATAAGGTACTAATCACTGTTCTGCTTGATCAGCACATGGAAAGCTAATTTCCACAATTTTTAAAAAGCTCCTAAAGTAGTAAGAAAAAGATGAACAGCCCAACAGAAAAATGGGTAAAGGATGTGAACAAATATGTCACACAAACAGAAATATAGTATCTTTAACCATATCAAAAGACGATCAACTTCATACAACAGAAATGCAAACTAAAACATTTTTATTTTTATTTATCAGTTTACAGAAATGCAAACTAAAACATTTTTATTGTTATTTATCAGTTTGGCAAGTATCAAAAGGTTTGAAAATAGTATTGGTGAGACACTGTAGGTGGGAGTGTAAACTAGAATAATCTTTATGGAAAGCAATTTGGTAACATATCAAAATTCTAAATCCCCATACCTTTTTTAGCCAGAAATTCTATTATTTAGAATTTATCACACAGAAGTTTGCAATGACATACATAAGCAGAATTATACAAGCAAAAGATATATATCAAAATGACATATTCATCACTTTCAAACTAGTTAAACTAACCGTGATAAAATAACAAAGCAACGCTAACAGAAGATTGAAGCGACTCTCTATGCACTGATAAAGAGCAATATCCAAAAGACACCTTTCTACTGCAGAACAGTGTATATGGCATTCCTTGGGGAGGAGAAAAATGAAAAAAAGTTAGAACAGATCTAATAGGTATGTGGCTAAATATTCACAGATTATTTCTAGAAGAATATATTAAAGAGGTTGGTTAAAGAAGGGCAGTGAAAGGAGGCTGACTCATTTTGTAGCTTTTGAACTTTGAACCATACATATATTTTATCTATTTTTAATGTATTGTTTTAAAATTCAAAAATATCAAAAATTTGATGGGGCACAAGGGTTTACACCCGTAATCCCAGCACTTTAAGAGGCCAAGACAGGAGGATCACTTGAGGCCAGGACTTGGAGACCAGCCTAGGCAAGCCCTTCTCTAGAAAAAAATAAGTAAATAAACATTAGCAGGCCATGTTGGTACATGCCTGTAGTCCCAGCAGGCTGAGGCAGGAGGACTGTTTGAGCCTAGAAATTCAAGACCATAATGAGCTATAATCCAACCACTGCTTTGCAGCCTGGGGTAACAAAGAGACTGTCTCTACTTTAAAAAAAAAAAAAAAATATATATATATATATATATATATATATAGTAAAATAGTAAAATATGCAAATGAAGAGAAATATATGTACAAATTCTATATAAAAAAGTTAAAAATTAAAAATGAAAATAAAATTCAAGTGGCAATAACTTTATTTTGATTCAAGTCATAGAATTTAGATCCACTTCCAGGAATTTAACCCAGAGAAGCCTTCCTCCCAAAATGATGTAAAAGCCTAAAATAGTCATTCAACAGGAAAGTAAGTGAATAAATCAGATGCAACCCTACTAAAGAATGAAGTAATTATATGTACTATTATGGAAAGTTATCAATCACACAATAACTGAAAAAGTAGCAGAATATGTAAACTATGATTATATTTGTTTATAAAAATAAAATGCACATAAGTTTGTTTTTTTCTTTTTCTTTTTTTTTTTTAAGGAGAGGGAGAGTAGATGAATAAAAACCAAAGAACTAACAGCAATTATCTCTGAAGAAGGAATTAATAGCGTGTAGGGAATACAAGACAGTGTAACAAAGAAGCAAGGCTTTCAAGTTATACTCCTGAGTATTCCAATCTTTTAAAATGAAAGTATTCGTGTATCACTTGTGTTTTGTTCTGAACCACAATATTAAATGAATCTTAATGACAGAAAAGAAACAGAAGAGAGGTTCTTGTTCAGTTATTAATTTAATTCTCATTACATTTTCATATTTAAGGCATAATCTAAAATACTTAACTGTTTATCTAAAACCGCTCTATTTGAAGTAAAATGTTGGAATTTATAAAACAATTCAAAAACCATTCAAAAGGCAAATAGATTTAAAGGTTTTGGCTCAACTGCCAAAAGCAACGCATCATTTTTCAGTTGTAAATTCAGAACCCTCTTCATTTTTGTCACACTATAGTAGCTGTGCTATACTGTGCCCTTTTGGGGGTCAGCTGTCCATTCTACCTATAGTAAAGATCAGACAGCCCCCAAACCTCACTAAACAAACAAAAAAACAGTATTTTAGAAAAAGAAAAAAGGCTAGAGTGTGTATTTTGGCAACATTGTAATGGTTTCCCATCTAGTAAAGGAGAATCACAGTTCATTTAGTATTGTTTAAAGTAAGTTTTATTACTCAGCAGTTCAATTAATGTCTTACAACTCTGTTAAAGAACATCAGTGATTTTAATGAAGATTCCTCCAGCAAAGCAATGCATTCTCTTTCCCCATTCATTTGCTAAATTACTCTGAGAAAAATCAACTATTTCAATGTTTCCTCCTCTGAAAAGCAGGACTGTGGAGGGCATTACCTGAGATAATACAAAGCTACCCAGCAAAATGGATGGCGCACAGAAAATACCCATTAAATACTCATTTCTTTTCTTCTCCCTACCCCTTCAATGACTCCTGGAAAAACACAAAGTGACAACATAATTCAGCCAGTTTGTAACACACACATTAATATTGAGATATAGTTTCATTAATACTTCCCTTATACAGAACCCCATATTATTCATCCTAGAGATTCTTGCAAAAATAATTATCTTTTAAGTATTACTTGCTCTTCCCTGCCTCCTTAAATTCCTCACATCATATGCAGTAAAAATTCTCTCAACCAGTGCAACTGGGACCAGTATTTGGGTCAGTTAATAGAATAGCTTGGCTAAAACAAAAAATGATTAAAAAAAAAAAATGTAAACCATAAACATTCTAAGATAAAACATAAAAACATTCCTTTCTCTATTAAGGTAAGTTTAAGATTTTGTCTTTCAGTAAGGGTCCACTGTTGACAAAGAGGACTGTATCCTTTTTAAATAAACCACATTCATGAAGCATCATCTGTGTTTTCTGGTTTGATGTAGTGACAGTACTTAAAATCACTTATAAAAAAATATGAACAAAAAATCTTATATTTTTTACAATCTTTTCTCCATCTAATTCAAAAGCAATTTTTAATGACTTTCTGTAAGTCTTTACATAGCATTATTAACCTCCTTTTCCCACTCATTTCATCAACTGATACTATAAAGTTTACATAGTTAGAGTAACAAATACGGTTGACATATGCAGATTTGAAATAAAAATAAATGCCTCTTAGTAAAGTGTATCAGCCAACTAATGGGAGACTCCAGGCACACAGAGTAGTCCAAGTCATAGGGGTATTTGAGAATATGCATTATAGGAGGAATACAGAGCACTGGGGACTGCGGCAAGCCAGCTAATGGAAGTTGGTTAAGAGCATCAGCTATACAGACTTCTAATTTTCAAGTTGCTCAGTGATCTGTATCCTCCTTACCTAGCTAGATTTAATTCCCACTTCTATTCAACAAGAACCTTCCCTTCAAGTACATGTGGTTTATCCTGCCTTTTGCTTTTACAAAGTTTGTCCTATTCACCTTGAAAGCACCTCTTTTTCTCTCTGCCTGTGGAAATTTTACCATTCTCCAAGCCCAGCCAAAAGATTTCTCATGACTAGCATAAGCTTCTTTATCTCTCTCCCCTATGAGCTTATAACACTAGTCTACACCAATTTATACCTATATTGAATTGTCCTTCATTATCCTTTTCCTGATTTAATTTTCCTATTTCTAACAGACTATTCCTATTACTACACAAGTATGTTCTATATACTTCTCAAATACCACACAATTTTTTCTTTCCCCTTCATAGCCAAATTTCTTTTCTTTTCTTTTTATTAAATCATAGCTACGTACATTGATATGATCATGGGGCATCATACACTAGCTTCATAAACCGTTTGACACATTTTCATCCCAATAGTCAACATAGTCTTCCTGGCATTTTCCTAGTTACCGTGGCATGACATTTACATTTCACATTTGTTCATAGCCAAATTTCTTGAAGCAGTTGCTTCATGCTGTTTCTGCTTCCTCATTTCTGCTTGCTTTAACTCTCTTTAACTACAGGCTTCCATCCTCACTATGCCTCTTGTCAGGCTTAGTAAAATACCCATTAGTATTTAATCAGTGACTTCTCTGTCCTTATACTTGACCTCTCTCAGTGCTATTTGATAGTTGAGGGCTTCTTCCCTTCAGAAACGTCTCCCTCTTGCCTTCCAAGACATTACTTTCTCCATTTTTCTCCCATCTACTGGCTCACCATCTCAGTTTCCCTCCGGCAGACTTCCTCTTTCTCTAATAGACCTCTTGCTGTTAAGTTTTTTCAAGATTCTATCCTCCTCCTCTCTCTCTTTCCCCCCTTAAGTCAGAGGTCTGCAAAAGGGATAGGACCAATTCCCAAAAAGCTTTAAAAATTTCTACAAGTGTTTCGGGGGGAAATAGTGGCATTATTTATAAGAAACATTAATATGCAGCATTTAGGTGATGAAGGGCCAGGGTTGCTAGGTATCCTACAATAACAGAGTTCCCAACAATGAAGATTTGTACTCCCATGTTAAGACTTTAAAATGTCCCACCAAATAGTCATGTGGGTAAGAAATTTACCTAGACCCTAACTCAGTTTTACAGATAGAAGTATCAGGATGGGATTTCAATAGCATTAATTGTTAAGAACTATACCCATCAAGTAAATCCAGAGGTAAGCTTTTTCCTATGGGTTGATTATTTGGGGAAATCTGATAACCAATGGCAATGAAGATCTATCTGAGACACCAAAACTACACAACTTTCTCACTGTATGTGAGGAGCAGTCATATTCATTCACATGATTTTACATAGGGGTCAGGCACCATTCTGTGTCCCAGCTTTATTTTCTCCACAGGAGGCACTCTTTACTATCTAGTATACTTTTACTAAATTATCTTCTTTTTTGAATTCTCTTCTCCCACTAAAATTTAAGTTCCAGGAATGAAGAAATTTTTGTTTTATTCACTGCTGTATCCTCATCCTAGTACAGTATCTGATACATATAGAGACTCAAAAATACTCATCAACTCAATCTGTTACTTCACGTTTTACACTGTGGTCGTGAACAAGTACTTCTATATTGAAATAATAAAAAATACTTTTACTTCTGGTATATTAGATCACTATGTTGATTTTTTTTAATTGTTGAGTATAGATAGGTTATATTAGCTAAAGAACATCATGCCAGGATAGAAAATGGTAGATTTCAAAATGCCTGTATACAGGGGGTGCTAAGTCTCACAGAGGTGAGAAACAAGGGCCTGCATGAGCTCATCTTTAACTCAGACCTCTTTTGAATTCCAAAGTCACAAATCCAATTGCATTCTTGACAACTCCAATTAAAGGTCCTACAGATATCGCTAACAAGCTCCAGGGGAAATCAATTCTCCTCATTCAATTTCTACCATCCTCTTAGATTCTCAGAAAATTACTTGATGACTCCAGAAAGCTTGGAGTCATCTTTTAGTCTCCTTTTCCAGGTCCCCAAATCTAGTCTACCAACAAATCCTCTCTACAGTCTACCTTCAAAATACATCTGCAATTCATCCACTTCTCTCTGCCACCAAAACCATCATCTTAGCCCATATCACTTGGTATTTGAACCATAATAAAACTTCCTCACCAGCCTGTTTCCTCTCTGTCCACTTCAATCCATTCTCCACATAACAGAAGTGCTCATCTGCACTGCTTCCCATTGAACTTAAGAGTAAAATTCAAACGCCTAATCGTGGCCTGTAAGAGGCCCTGCCCAACTGGGTGACTAACTCTCCACCTTCATCTTACACTACCCTCTCCTTCACTCACTACATACATGCTGCCGAGTACATCCTCCTTCCTAAAATACACCATGTCTCCTCAGGGTCTTCCCTCTGCTGCCAAGCTCTTCAGCCTCTCTGCCCACCCTTGCCCCTACACACACAGATACACTCCCTCAGCAGCTGCCTCTTTTCTCTAATATCAGGTCTTGTGCTTGACTGACACTTTCTCAGAGGCCTCACCTGATTACTCAACCTAAAGATGTTCCCTATTAGTCACTTTCTATTGCTTTCTTTCAGGGCACTCATCACTATTTGTAATCACGTATTTAATCATTTCTTACTTTTTAAATGCCTGTCTCTCCCACTAACATATAAGCTCCATAAAAGTGGGAACCCTGTCATTTTCACTATCTATATACATTGGTTAGATCAGTGACTAGAGCACAGAGCCCTGCAAATAGCAGACAATTTGTTGAAAGAATGAGTCATTCTTGAATGCTCCCCTTCCTCTCCAGCGAAATCCACTTAGTTATCAAAACCTAATGATTTTGACCTAAGAAACATCTCTGAAACTTTTTTTTTTTTCCCCACAGTTTTTGGCCAGGTCTGGGTTTGAACCCACCACCTCTGGCATATGGGACCAGCACCCTACTCCTTTGAGCCACAGGCACCTCCCTGAAACTTTCTCTTTTAATCCATTCCCATTCCCATATATTGCTTAAATAATTTTACCACCTTAAGTGAGATCCCTGCCTCTCTTCTCACCTGTCCAGTCCATCAGTAATATTACCCTTCCAGTCATCCTATAAAGAAATGAGTTAATAGACCTGAAAGTATAAACTAACCTTTGGTTATCTGTGTATCCCCATTACCTAACATCTGGCACAAGAGCACTTGGATTTTTCTCAAATGAAAATGACATTTGGGATTAAAGAATCATGATGACAGTATGAGAGGCGGTGTTGGGGGAGGGGGGGCCGGGAAGAACTGCAATTATTAAGTTAGAGAACCTTTAGGGAACATCAAGAACATTTTTTGAGTAGAAATCAAGTTGTACATTACCATTTATCATCTCTAAGCATTAATAGCTCAAGTGATTATTGCTCTAATGCTCTGGCTCATCACAATTTTTATTTGGCTTCTTGCAGGTTCTGTGTTATTACTTTCCCTTTCCGGGGCCCTAGGCCTGTGCTAATTTGCATGACTTTTAAAGTAATCATTAGCAATTCTGCAATTTAAACCAATGGCACTTAATTGACTTCCTACCTCAAGGCACTAAATTACCCAGAAACAGCTCATCAGACCTACCAGTCTATACAAGAGCAGAAAGTGTTACAGTTGTGTTTTAGAACTTACACTGATGATTCAAACAATATTAGGCTTAAGGGAGAATCTCCTCCAATGGTAGGGCTCCACTGCCCAGAAAGGATTGTGCGTACGTTCTTAAACATGATGTCCACCACTCGGGGTTGAGGAATCACCCCCTGGGTGTGTTTGTGTGTAGGTGTGCGTTTCCGTGGCTGCGCGGCCACGCCCTGGGCTCTCCTGACCGGCAGGTGGCCCGTTAATGAGTCCTGACATCAGGGTCACCCTGGCATGCAGAACAGCAAGAGGCTCCCCGTGGACGCCGGGCAGCCGTGCGCCCAACACATGGGCAGAGGTCTCAGCGGTCATCCCTCTTGGGAGAGCTGGCCGAGCACGGCAGGCAGGGAGGACAGTCGAAAGGGAAATGTGCGCGAGGGGCTGGGGGCGAGGTGGTAGATCCTTCACAGGGCTTGGCGCTCCCTGTGTTTTGAGGGGCAGGACCTTGCACCAACCTCCACGAAGGCATCAGTCAGGTCACTAGCACGGTCCATCACAGGCAAATGGCGCCCGGCCACGATTTTCACCTTCAGCTTCCCAGGCATCGTCTCGGCTTCGGCCTCTGGTTAAGCTCCCGCAGAAACAAACAAACGAGTCTGCGCCGAGCGCGGGGCCCGGCGGGGATGGGGCGCAGGCGCGCGGAGAGCGGCGCGCGCCGGCGGGGGCGCGCGGGGTAACTGACAGCCGGGGGCGCGCGGGGGCGGCGGCGAGCGCGGACGCAGGGACGTCGCGCGCGGACCGCCACTCACTCTGAGTCTAGCAGGAGAAGGGAGGTCGTCCCGCGCGGGCGCCGAGACCTCATTCCGGAGAGGCGGCCGGAGGAAAAGCCCAGATGGATTCTACTACCCTGGCCTCCCCGTGCTGGAAAGAGAAGCCAAACCCAGGCGGCATCCCGTTGAGCCTGGGCCACCCAGCTAGTGTTTCTCCTCCCCCCAAAATGGCGGCTCTCGGGGCGTGGAGGAAGCATCGATCACTCGGCGCTCTGCCCACTTGGCGGGGGAGAAAGTAAATTCCCTGAAACTGGTTGAAGCCGGCGGGACTAACTTGGAGGAAGCTGGGGGACAGGGAAGTGGGTCGAGTCCTGCATCATCCACCTAGTGGGCGGGGGGTGGGTGCGGTGCTGCCGCCCAGCTGGCAAACGCGCTCTCCACGCCGGGCGGCGACTCCGCTGGGGCCTTCCGAGCCGCGAGCGCCGCGTGTTGGAAGGGTTGTGACAGCAGCAGCAGACGTGGGGGTGTTTTCCGTTGGTCTTTAATGAGCCGATATTGACTCATAAAACCAATTTGCCTGGTTTCTACCCGCAAGGGGTACAGGTGCGTGTGATGGTTTTTGTTTGTCTACGAAATAGTGTGAGAAGTATCAGAGACATCTCGGATAATGGATTAAGTGTTATTTAGTGAATCTTCTGATCTATGTATTTTCTGAAATCCAAAGTCACTGGCCCTTGAACTTTTAAACTGTCTCATTGTGCTTATTAAACAACTACAGGCTTAAAGATAAGACCTACCTTGCTGGCAGAGTAGTTCAGAGTCTCCGATCGTAGGAAAGTTTAATAAACTACGAGAAATGAATCCGAAGAGCATTAAACATTCTTAAGAATTGACCCAGATATATATGGGTAAATGTGCTAAAAGGAGGCATTATCTATAAGATCAGACTATCTGAAAAGGATTAGGGAAATTAAACAAAGGACGTAACACAAAGCACTCCAAACCGAATTTAAAAGCCAGCATTAACAATACGTGGTATACCCATACGAAATGCCAAAATCAGCGTCAACAATGCGGGTGGAAAGATTGTAACCCTGGAATCGGCAGGAATGAAAAATTTCCAAGTGAAGATGCCAGATGGTATCAACAGGGTAGCTTACTCCAGGCAAAGAGACGCAGAATTACCTTTGCAGGGCAAAAATTCCTTTTATAGAAGGAATGTTATTCACAGATGTAAGAGTAAAGGAAACCATAACCAAAAGAGCAAGGAAATGACTTCCTCAAAATAAAAATCTAAAAAGATAAATAGCTGGCTTTTTGAACTAGAAAAACCATTATCCAAACTATGTCAAAAAGATAGAGGCCATAGTTCCCATGCAAATTTCCACCTGTAGCCTTTTCTGGAGTCTGACCTTTCCCTTAAAATGTCCTTGCCAAATTCTGAAGATTGGCTACACTATGTGATCAGTTTTCTTTTGTTTTGTTTTGTTTCTTGTATTGGTGGTAGGACTGAAATAGCTTTTTCTAATGAAATTCAAGTATTACAGCTCGGCGTCCGTAGCACAGTGGTTACGCGCCAGCCACATACAATAAGTCTGGTGGGTTTGAAACCGGCCCGGGCCAGCTAAACAACAATGACAACTGCAACAAAAAATAGCCAGGCGCTGTGGCCGGCACCTGTAGTCCCACCTACTTGGGAGGCTGAGGCAACAAAATCGCTTAAGCTCAAGAGTTTGAGGTTGCTGTGAGCTGTGATGTAACATCACTCTACAAAGGGCAACATAGTGAGACTCTGTCTCAAAAAACAGAAAGAAAGAAAGAAATTAAAGTATTAGCGCATTACCAGTTTTGTTTTTTAAATTCAGAAATGTAAAAAGAAAAACTAGTTTAAAAAAAAATCTGGTTTACCATTAATCTTAATAAAAGATAATGCAGTGTATTACAAGATGTAGTAATGTAGAAAATATTTGCAAATTTTACAATTAGAGGTTAGCACTCAGCTTCCTAATTAGTAGACTGTAAGGTACTTGTGCATACCTGTTGCCCTAGGCTTCATCAAAAGGAGATTATAATTAAGATGCTTCCTGAAGGCTGTTTTTAGTAGAATTAAGCTTAATTTTAGTTTAACTGTTTCCTAATAATTGTACTAGTTTGTTTTAATTAATGCTGGGAACAGTGCTGAATTTCCTGAAAACATCATCTGACTCCTAATTACCTTATCCTGCCCCCCCCCCTTTTTTTTGCGTTTTAAATTCTACAATAACGACAAGAGTTGACATAGTTTGCTGTGTACCATCTACTGAATTCTGTGCTTCACAGCTTTTAAGCCTCCCTAAAATCTTATGAGATAGAAATTATCAGCTTTCATATTATGGATAAGGAAACTGTGACTTTGAAAGCTGTGGTGATTACCTAAGATCACAGAGTTGATAATGTTGGAGTCAGGATTTAAATTTAGGCAATGTGATTCCAAGAACCCATGTTCTTTACAGGTTGCATTAGAATATCTTGTGCGTAGTCATCCTAGTAAACACTTAATGAATTAATAACTCAGTTCCAAAGTCATTTCTACATCTTCTCTCATCTCCTTCCTAATAAACCTCCACCCTCCACTGTCAGCTATCTACTACTAAATCTAATACATTTATTATTGCACTTTCATATGGTAATTATTTATCTTTCTCTCCCCTGCTAAACTTTGAGGACCTTGAGGGAAAAGATTATTTCTCATGTATCTCTCAATTCTCAGTTCTTTGCCCTGTGTCCTTCGTTCAATCAACAAATACTTGTAGAATTATACTGAGTAACAGTTACCACCCCTGCTGTCACTTCTTTGCTCTCCCTTCTTTCCCGTTTCCTAATATGTTCCTTCTGATCTTTCTCTTGTCTCGCTAGATTATACTGTTTACAGGGTTCTGTACTTGTTGTTCTCGCCTCACCTCCTAAGCACTCCAAAACTTATATCTGTGTTTAGCTACCATCACTCTACAAAAAACAGCTTTCATTAAATCATTAACAATCCCCAGTTGCTAAATCCAATGGACGCTTTTCAGTTTTCATGTCACATGACTCAGTAGCGTTTGATGCTGTGGACCACACTTCTGAAAATGCTCTTCCTCTTAGTATACGGATAATGTGCTTCTCTTACCTATTTTGGTGTATACATCGGTCTTCTCAGCCTACGCATCGCCCTTACCTATTAAATATGTGTTGCTCTCAGGTTCAGTTTTTGGCCCTATTCTCTTCCAACTATACTCTCTTCCTAGGAGATCTCATCTGTGTTCAACGTCCATTTGTTTAGCGAAGGACTCTCAAGGTTTTGTCTTTAGTCTCTTTTTTTTCTGGGATCTTGACCATACACGTAATTCTGTAGTTCCTATTTCCATTTGGAGTATCAAAGCGACCTCAAAGTTAAAATGTCCAAAACGAACCTGATTTTTTTTATCTTCCCCATAGCTACAACAACAGCAATCACCACAACAGCAAAAATACTACGGTAACCTTCTTCTCCTGTGTTCTCCACCTCAAACCATCCTGGCAATACCAACGATGTAATCCGTTAAAGCCAGAAGCTCAATGATTTAAGTTTGAAGGTAGATAGAAATGACAACCTGGACTCACTTCAGTTACTTTTGCTTTGTTTTGCTTCCAAAGCAGTAAATTAGCTGTGCTAAAATTAAAAATGTAATGAGTAGGCAGCGAGGTAGATGCATTTTCCCATTGGTTTTCCCCTAGCTCATGAAGGCATGCCTGATGTACTGTGGGGATAAAGGCCACATTGAATAAAATATCCTTCGGACTGGAAGATAACTGAAATAGAACACATTGCTTTGTATCATCAGTGCACTCAGTGAGCAGTGGTACCGAGGTATCATGGGCGGGTACTTTCTTATTGTGCCAGCACCAAGACAAGCTTCCCTTGTTAGTACCTGTGCCGCAAAATGTGAAGACTTTCCATGTATGTCTACTTAAAGGCTTCGTGGAAGACTCTCAGCACAAAGATAACTGTCTTTAACTCTGATTATTCTTCAGCCCTGACAACCAATTAATCACCAAATCCTTTTGTTTATAATTCTCAAAGATCTCTCAAATTCATCTATTTTCCTCCATCATCTATCACCTGGATGACGAATACCCCTACTACCAATTCTTGCTTTTTTTGTAATGCATTCACCACAAAGTAGTCCAAGCAAGCATTTTTAAAAAGCAAGTTTGAATAAATATTAAAGGTGATGAATATCCCAATTACTGTGATTTGATTATATGTATCAAATAATCACTTGTATACCAGAAATTTACACATCTACTGTGTGTTAATCAAAATATGTTATTAAAAATAATAGCAAACTTGTAGCACTCTGTTTTAGGAGAATTTTTTGCCAAAGACCAGGAGATTCTCCTTTATTCCTGTCTGACCTTTTCTTTATATGAAAGTACCGTATGTACTCGAGTATAAGCCGAGTTTTTTGGGGCCCAAAATTTTTGCGCAAAAACAGGACGCCGGCCCACATTTGTTGCGGCAAAAATACGGGGTTTAAT
>CAUYPK010102992.1:0-17045 GCA_963574355.1 Loris lydekkerianus
CAAATTAAGTAGAAAACAAACCTTGCTAATAGAAAATGTTTTAAGTTCAATTTCTCTCTTCTGTTCAGAACATTACTACTAGATGGAAATCCTTTCCGCGTCCCTCGAGCAGCCACACTTAGGAAAGGGACAGCTGCTATACTGGAATGTCTGAGAGACCGGATTCCTATTTAAGTTGGAGTCATTTCTTAATGCTGGTCATGTTGATTCTTAAAAGAACATAACATTTTGTTTTAGTATTATCTTAACAATGATTGCTATCATTGATCTTAGAGTTCCCTAGTATCACCTAGCCGTTTGTATAACTGGCCTGTGCCGTGTTCTCTGCCACTAAGTATTTTTACATTGATCACTATTTAGCATTTTGTAAGGTGTTGTATATGATATGTGCTCCACTTAGCATGCTCAAAAATTTGTTACGAATGTTTTACATAGTTTTTATCCCATTCACTTTCATTTTCTTATAGCAAGCAGTTTCTTCACAAGTTAATTTTTACTTAATGTGATTTAATGTTTTTATAATACGGCATTTTTGTAGAACTGTTTTTTATTTCTTTTTATATTCCATGTAATGTGACCAGTTGACTTGAATATGACTAGTCAGTGTCTACCTTTTACTTACATATAAGTTGAAATTAATTTTACTGAATACTGTTTCTTTGGCATTTAAAGAATCAGACCTTTCATTACTCATAATAGGATTTTTATCATATGGTTGTTCTCAGTACAAGTTTTAACAGTCACTGCCTTGTTTTAATCTAGTTAAAATGTTTCTCTCCTACCTCTCAGGCCTTATCAACTCTGATAAAATTCTTTCATAAAACAGGGGGGGAAACCTACCTGTCATTTTCCGTCTGATAAAACAATAATGAAGAAAAGGGGATTGCTAATGTCACAGGAATGCTATTCAAGATATGATTATTGGAGAAAATAGTGAGCATGTTGTTACAACTGCTCTTACAATGTAGAATTTAAAACTTGCCAATATTTTTAATGATGTCTTGGTGTTGTTTTCATATAATAATCTAGTACTTTTGGATTTAAGACAAAGAGATTGGATCTGCGTATTTTTTCCTTCAATGAGAGTGTGAGCATTTAAAAATACCTTTCACTCCTTAAAGTATTGAAGATCTTATCTTAGTGACTCTGTAGATAACAGCAACAGAGAACAATAACATATACCATGTAGAAATTTTGAAACATACTTTGTTTAAACACTAAGCAGTTATTTGTGTTCCTAACTATTCTGTGTGTTTTAACCTAACATTAATGTGTCTTCTTATTTCTAGCACCTTAATTTTAAAGTTTGCTTGTAAACCTTTTTTTTTTTTAATCTTTCTTTTTATTTTATTTTATTTTTTTGAGACTGGGACTCACTCTGCTGCCTGGGCTAGAGTGTAATGAAGTCATCACAGCTCACAGCAACCTCAAACTCTTGGGCTCAAGCCATCCTCCTACCTCAGACTCCTGAGTACTTGGGACTGCATGTGTACACCACCACACCCGGCTAGTTTTTTCTTTTTAGTGAGATGGAGTCTTGCTCTTGCTCAGGCTAGTTACAACTCCTGGCCTCAAGCAATCCTTTCACCTTCACCTGTCAAAGTGCTAGGATTATAAGCATGAGCTGGTGAGCCCCAGCCCAGACTGCTTATAATCTGATAAAACTAGAACTTGGAGCCATGCAGGGGTTCTCTCAAAGGGAATCTGTCAAGAGTAAACTCAATTTAATAAAAATTAAATATAAACATTTTTGTTTATCAAATAACCAGGGGTAGGTTTATCTGTCATTATAACACTTAACCATATGATTCTATTAAGTAGCCAATTAAATAGCATGTATATCAATTTTTATATTATAGATAGGTAGATAGCTTTTGGATGATTAAGGCATGCTTATATTATGGAAAAAATCACTACTAATAATGATAAATACATGTTCATAATAAAAGTTACATTTTTCAAATATTTGGATTGCAAAGTTTATGGTTTAAAAAAAAATTCCCTTTTCATATCACAACTCGGTCACTAAGACGTCTGCTTTGATAGTAAACAAAAGACACTTTACAATGAGGAGACTTTTATTATTTATACAATAAAGAGACTTTTATGTTATTCAAAACACTTTTTTAAATACTGAAAAAGTCGAGTACACCAAAGCCGAAAAATGGCTCCGCTGCACCCTGCACAGCGCTATGGAGTCCCTGTGTTCTGTGTCTGTACAGAAAACATCTTTAAAATGCATTCTAGTCACTTTGTACACCTTTATCAGTTAGTATCAGTACATAAAATAAAAGAGAAATACAGCTTGCATTTGCAAATTAACTGACTAATTTCACTGATCAGTAATTTAAAATATAGATTCATAGGACTTCTTTGCACATAAAATGAAGCAGCCGTAAAGGTCATTATGGTCTAAAAAAAATCGTTAAGTACATTCACGATCTATGTTAATAAAGTAGTAAATATGTCTTCATTCAGTTTTATTTACATCAATATGTAGTTCAACTAAAAAGTATGTTAATCTTGATATAGTAGTCTTTCAAACACATACAAAAATGACAATCTTTTATGTATCATTTAAGCTCAAAATCACAATTATCTCAAAATATCAATTACAGTATAGCCATTACAGTTAAACATGTTATGATTTGATTTTTTTTTAATAAAATGGTAAAATTTTTTTATTAAAGTAAGCAATTTGTTTTGAATTGGCTAGAGTATACCCAAGTAGAAAACCTTAAATGTCAAGAGAGGTGTTTTCTGCCCCCTCCCACCTGAATTTGTATTCAGCCACCTAGGCTAGCAAAGAGACAGAAAGGGCCCCAATTTATAAAGATTAAGCCTCTTTTGCTATACTGCTGTGGCTTGTGGGCTCTTCCATAAAAGCTTGACCAGGGTGTGTCCAACTATGCAGTGAGGCGCATGCATTAATATGCAGCGTGTATGAAACTCCAGTGTTCACTAGTGCACGTTACAGTGGCCACAAAGACTGCAGAGGAAGTCATGGAGAAGCACGTTACCTACCGAGTATATATTGTAAATTTGAAAACTATAGTATAATGGAATTTCTTTGACATCAGATCCCAATTAAAATTCCTTCTGCAGCTAACAGAGCTCTGATTCCTTGGCCTTCAGATGTCACTGTTGTGCCGCACATATGGTAGTGAAGTCTTATGTCTTAAGAGGATGCAAGTCCAGAGACTGTGCATTTTACAAAAATAACGATGACAAGTTGCATCACTGCCTATGAATTTTTCTTAAACTCACAGAAGAGTGAAATATTTCACTAATTGAATTATATGATCTCAAATAAAAAAGAAAATTTGTGTATATCTATATGTTCGGCATAAAGTAATAAAAGGATTATGCCCCAAAATAACTGAGGTCAAAAGTAATCAAGTATCAATTAGTTTAGTAAATAAATAATTTTCATAGATACTTAAAACTCCTAAAAAACATCATATCTAGTATCATTTTACCATAATTCTTAACAAACCAATTGAAAATCTTCCACTATCTTCCTTCAGAATTGCTTCTCTGAGTTTAACATTTGTTTTCTGAATACAAAGAGACCATAGTTTGGGTGAAGGTTTATATACAGCTAAGTGGGGGGTGCCCTCAGGTGGTTATAAGTGGGAATAATAAAACTTCAGTGCTTGCAGATAACCTACAGTAACCTTGCTATAATCTTTTGCAAGGTTACTTGGGATGGTCTTTGAAATTTACAAACTGAATTCATCAGATTTGCCTTTGATTTTCCATGAGGAAAAAGTTTCCTTCCTGTGAAGACAGTGTCATCATCCTTAAGCTTCCTTGAGTCCCTTCTATGCACCCAGTACCAAGAGAAACCTGATTGGTTCTTCAAGAAAAAAAAAAAAAAAAAAAAATCTGCTTTGCCTTTCTATCAGTTATCTTTCTCCTGTTCATTCAAATAAAAAATAGCAAAACTTGCATTTTCAGGGATGGAAATATAGTTGAGGATGCTGAAGGAAATGCTTAAACCTCACAAAGCAGAAGTAGTAAACATTATTGCTTTCTGTTGACACTTGGTGTCATCAAAGCTAAAACCAAATTTTCTAGAGTAAAACTTAACAAACACTTCTAATAGCCATGAACCAGAACCCTTAAGACTAGTACAAGTCCTCGGAGTGGAAAGATTCTACGAGCATTGAAAATAAAATTTATTTCAACAATAACATTCTAAAAATAAACTTAATCTGTGTGCCTGAGAATTTCATCTTGGTTTTTCTGTGCACCTTCCAAAAAATGAGATAAGATTTCTCGACTAATGCATATTCTTTAGAAGAGAAGGGGAAGGGGAAGGAGGATGGAGAGATACGAAGAAACACAATGTGACTTTTTTTTGTCCGTGTGTCAAATGCTTTCCTTAATCCATCATTGAAGGTCATTTGACCTGCATACCCTGGCATCATTTAACTTCTTTTTTAGCTGTGCAAAAAAATGCTCAAAAATGCCTTCTGTGTCTGTGTCTGTGTCTATCTAATAACACAGACACGAAACCTGAGTCAATAAGAGTTTTTAATATAGGAAAACTTTTCTTAATGTAGGAAAATAACCTTTAAAGAGCCAAAAATACCTCTATATATATAAGCAGCAACTTTAAAACTGCAATGTGCTTAAGTATTACATGTAAGACCCAGCAGAAGAGGGATTGTTTACGCTTGATAGTTTAACTACAGCTGAGATAACCACATTTTTATTTTTGACATCTTATTTTCATTCCCGTGATTTCATTACATTTTATTTTTAATAAGAACACATTCAACTAAGTCCTGTTTAATTTCGGACAGTTCCTGCTTTTTTCTATATTGAGGACGTAGGAGATTTGGGTTTGCTGGGCATGTGGCCGAGTGCCAGACCACAATGGAATTCTAAAATTCAAAACAAGGCAGGTACGTAATACACTATTAAGAGAAACACTTGCAAAAATATTTTTTAGACAGTCCAAAGTCTGCATGAAACTGTTCTCACTTGCAGGCTCCCCTTTTTATAGACCGTTAGCTCATAACCTTTCTCCATTTCCTTAGCTTTGGGTATGTTTACCTTTTTCCGCACTTGAACCTTGAATTGTCTCAGCTGAAGTTCCCTAGCCCGTGTGCCATCAGTTACAGCTCCTTCTTATCTGCACCCTTATCTCTTCCTCTTTAGGAGCCCAGAACTTTGGAACGACTCACTGGCCTCCTCTCTTGTGTCACTTTACTCTTCAGAGGAAATCTGCTTAAATGTTCCGCTGTCTTATCAGTAGACACTGACTTAAGCTACAGTCATGCTTACTGAGGAAATTTTACAGACAAAGTTGCTTTTCTGTGTTGCCCTGGCTGTCCTTGTCATTAATTATGCATTGATGTCGCTTCAGTCACTGACACTTAGGGAGGAGGGGAAGCCATCAGAGCAAGAGACTGAGTCCTTGCATTTGTGGTTGATAGGTGGCCTCTGAATACTCTACCAGTAGTTGAAGGGATTCTGGGAAGGCCCTTCGCTGCTGCATTTTCTCTGGGGCCAGTGGGACTGGGATAGGATGGGAAATGCATGCAGGAGGGCAGGATTATGGGCATTAGTTCAGGGAACTGCGGTCTCTTCCAGCCTGTATGGATGACCCTGGCCTGAGGATCATCGAAAGGATTTTGTATCATGCAGAAGGCCAAAAGCAGAGTCATACTTTCTCTGCCAACAGACCTGTTTCCATGGGAACCAGTGCAGAAAAATGAAAATATGACAAGAAGCTAAGGATTAAATGTGAAGAAAATTGATAGGGAGTTGGTTTCTGTTTGGCAATTTGAGCTCTTGGGGGTTTAAGAAACAGGATCAATGACCAGATCAATGAAAATGGTCAAAATGACTCCGTCTCACAAGGCTGAGATGTGGGGAACCCAGGGGAAGGAAGCAAGCACGGGCCGGGTGGATCAGGGGAACTCGGTCAAATCCAGTTCTAGCCCGATGAGGTTAAGTTCTTCAACCCATAGGGTAAATTAACTGTATGATTAAATGTCCTTGGAGAGACACATCCACGTTTAGCTTGATAAAGAAAAGCAGCCTAATGTCACAATTCTCTTCTCACCGTTCCAAAGCCGCCGTATGCTACACTGTAAGGTTAATGCACACCTAGTTTATTCTTACTTGAATCATCTTTCCAAGTATTCATAAGTAAACAAAAACCAAAATAGTTCCCTATCATTAAGACTTGAAGACCTGTGGCTCCCTTCCCCTAATAAGGCAGCTACTGTAAGTAACCCGGAACCTAGTTTCTCACTAGGGAAACGATGACCTCACTTCACACACGCATGCCCTGTGCTCACTCCTCTGTCAATCAGGGCATGACAACAAACTGATCAAACTGGAGGATTCCAAGAAAATCTTCAACAAGGACTTGGAGTTTCAGCCTGATCTTAGAAATGTACTTTCAGAGGCTCCAGGTAAACTCTGTCTGCCCCAAGTCATCCCAAAAGGCTATTTCCTGAAATCCCACAAATAATGTCCCATTCCTATGACTTCAACCTTGGCCTATATTGAAATCCAGTTGCTCTGAGGAAATGGGGGAAGGTCAGATGGTAGGTAACTTAATTTGCACTTCCTGGAGGACCAGTTTTTAAGTAATACTGACATCCTTAACCTGACTTTCTCCTCTCCCTCTAATTCACTAGAGAAAACCAGAAACATCCAGGTGGGATAGAAGCCAGGAAGTAGGAGATGACTGATATTATTGGGTAATTGTATCTGGGAAACCTCTCACTGCGAATGGTCTGAATAAAATCTTCTTTCTGTGCAGTATTACAGACCCAGGACATCGATCTTGTTTGAAATGCTCAATTTCTTCCTTATTAATGACTTCCTGATCTATTCAATAGAGTTACTCATTGAAACCTTTCACAATCTCAACAGTGAGTTCTTGAAATGTCAAAAGCTCATAATTTCTTTTCTCCCAAGAGTACTGAATGAAATTCTGAAATTCAGTACAACACCTAACTCTTCTACCATTTGCAGTTTGGATGCAAATTTGTTAATATATGTAGGACCTTAAACACAAGTTTGAGTACAATGATCTCACGAATGCTAACAGCTTCTCATATCAACATTCCAGGAATATTCAGAATTGGAGATGACCATGTGTGGTTTTTGCAAGTAGGAAGCATTAGAATAACCTGATGCAGGACTAATCTTCAAAGCTACCTGAAGGATGGCTTTTTACTAAGGACATGTAGGCAGATCTCCTGAGACAGGCAAATAGAACAAAACAGGGTCTTCCATGGCAGCCATGCCTTTGAAGTTGACATATAATAAATGAGATGTTGTTGCTTTTCATTCCTGATATGGTCTCTTTTAAAATTAGGCAGCTGATGCCTAAAGGGACTAGACTAGGTCCTGGATTAAAGTAAAGAATGATTCATTTTGCTGTAACTTTGCACTGATCCTCTCCTTGGTAGATCATACCTTGGACAAACTTCAGCTTCTCCAGGCTGAAATACCACCTGACACTACTGTCTGCAGTCATTTTACCACACCTGTGCATTCCTCAGACAAGAATTTCAAAACTCTTCGAACAAACCATACAGGGTATTGAGAATTTTAAGTTTAGCTCCTTCAAAAAAAATTTCTAACAATTTCGTTCATCCTGTTAGCTTTCTCTGGGGTTGTATAAGGGATTCTCTGCCACATCATGTCCCTAAAAGAGTCATAGAAATACATCATTTTCTCTCATTTGCCAGATAGCTCAGTACATTCACTGGTTCACAAAAGAACCAATTCCCCTCATTCTGGGATGTTTAATGCTTTTCATCTTCCACAGGTACTTGGGATTAGAAAAACTGAATTATGAGAATAATAAATGTCTGTGTAGTCTTAGACTTTACAGAACTGACATTTTAAAAAAGATGGCTTTTGACACGATTGTTAAGAGGGACTTTACCTAACAAATGCAATCAGTGTAACCTGATTTCTTGTACTCTCAATAAATCTCTTAACAATTAAAAAAAAAAAAAAAAAAAAAAAAAGATGGCTTTTCCATGTTGGCCACTGAATACATTCAGATACCGGGTTTGGCCCCCCCCCCCAAAATCCCGTTCAATCTGGATCTCCAGCGGGAGGCCCACGGTGGTCTTTGACAGTGATAAGTCCTTTGATTAAGTACGTAAAAGGCACACACTCATTTTCTCATGTGCACATGCTATGCGTTCTACTGCATATGTTTATAAACTCACATTTTCTAAGTCGACACATAATACTGAATTACTACAAGACAAAACTCACTACTTCATGAACAAATGGCAGCTAATGTCCTAGACTAGGAGTGGGGAACCTGCGGCTTGAAGGACACATGTGGCCGTCTAGGCCTTAAATGTGGCCTTTTGACTGAATCCAAATTTCACAGAAAAATTCTTTTATTTGTACTACTACATTTTTGTTCATATTTTTATTTTGTTTTTAAAATGTATATATTTAAAATACCAGAGAATAAAACAGGTTGTAATGAAATAGTCCTCCCCGATTGACCAGCACAGTTAGAACAGAAAGGCATGAGGGTTAAACCCAAGGCTGCTGTACGCAGGATGCTCATGATTTAGTCCTAACTTCCCTGCCTGGCTGGGGCCACCACCGCCAGAGGCTGGTTGGCGGGAGTGAGCCAGTCTGTTATCAGATTTTGACAACAATGCATTGTTCTTCTGTGTGAAGTGGAATTTGCGACAAGTTGCACAGCTTGAAAGTGTTTTAGAATCTATCTGCTTATCAACCCTTCATATCAAAGAAGACCAAGAAAACACTGAAGGAAGAAAATAGATTTTTTTAATGAGGATTGGGAATTGCAGTATCTTGTTTCTGCTAAAGATGATTTGCTTGCTTTGTGACACTGCAATATCAACATCAAAGAAATTCAATGCTCATAACATCTACAGGGATCACCAATATTTTTAATTGGAGACAGAGGTGTTGTACTGCAGAAATTAAAAGATGAAGAACAAAAGCAACGGCATGTTTTTTCAAGTAGTAATAAGACCGGGAATAATGCTACTGAAACAGCTTATAA
This sequence comes from Loris lydekkerianus, assembly GCA_963574355.1. Classification (NCBI taxonomy): domain Eukaryota; kingdom Metazoa; phylum Chordata; class Mammalia; order Primates; family Lorisidae; genus Loris; species Loris lydekkerianus. Next base: position 9,041 of record CAUYPK010102992.1, read on the forward strand.
AGTAGCTTCTACTCAGGAAAAAAAGGGAAGCCATTCAGTGACATAAAAATTATGAAAGAATGCATTGTCAAAGTTGTAGAATGCTCAGACTTTGGTGTTTCAAAGGGCCTACACCTGCCGCTTTCAAGCAGAGTAATGACAGATTGGCAGCCTGAATTAGCCTTCAACTGAACAGCTTCAGTTAAAGGAGAATATATATTATTCAATTGCTTTGGATGAGTCAACTGATACTACTGACTCAGCATGGGTTTTATACTTCATTTGGGTTATAGCAACATTTTCCTTGCTATGAAGAGTTACTTTTGGTACTCTTTAAACAGAACATGAGGAATAGATATCTTCAACAACTTTCAAGATAAATGTAAAGTTGGACTGAATTTGGTAAGTTCAGTGAGAGTATGTACAGAAGGTGTACCTTCCATGACAGGAAAACATGAAGGATTTGCTGCACAGATTTAAAAAAAAATTAACAGATCCAGATGCTCTCCTTTCTTTTCATTGTATTTAGCCTCAGTAAAATCTCTAAGCTAGAGCTACTATTTTAAGTGGCACTTTGCAACAAGTTACAAGTATTGTTAACTATGTTCATGCAAAGGCAACACAACTTTGTCAGTTTTGTAACATGCCAAAGCTAAATGATGAGGTCTTAACTGTGGATCTGCCATATTATTCTGAAGTGCACTGGCTACCAGAGGAACAGGTGTTAGCCAGAATTTTATCTCTGTGAGAACAGATGGTTAAATTTTATGAAGAATGAAATCAGTAAGTGAATTATTGAAGATTTTTATAGCTATGCAGCATGTCTATGTGATAGCATATGCCAAATTAAAATGACTTATGTAATTCTTTGCAAGGTAAAATTAAGTCTATATTTGATATATGGCAAAAAATAAAAAAAAATCAAGCATTTTGGGAAAAGATAGCTTTTTTCAAAACACTTCTTCAAAAGGAATTTTGGATGAACATTTTCCCCCTGTTAACAAAAACCATAGATGAGCAAGATGATCTATGTGAATCATTGGAAGAATATGCGGCTGTTAATAGGCCTATTAATTGGAAAATATAAGGAAGTGTTTGCAGACTTTGAGAATCATGACATCACAAATTAGCATTTGAATTAGCATTCAAATTAGCATTTCAGCACACTTAGTTGATGTCACTAAGGCACTTAACGAACTACAGATGGAATTGCTTGAGCTCTCAGTAGGTGACATTTTATTTTTTTTGAGACAGAGCCTCAAGCTGTTGCCCTGGGTAGAGTGCTATGGCTTCACAGCTCACAGCAACCTCCAACTCTTGGGCTCAAGTGATTCTCCTGCCTCCGCCTCCCAAGTAGCTGGGACCACAGGCGCCCACCACAACACCCGGCTATTTTTTGGTTGCAGCCGTTCATTGTTGTTTGGCGGGCCTGGGCTGGATTTGAACCTGCCAGCTCAGGTGTATGTGGCTGGCACCTTAGCTGCTTGAGCCACAGGTGCTGAGCCTAGTAGGTGACATTTTAAAGTCATTGTTTGATGCTAAGAAAGATCCAGTGGAAATATGGAAACATGCAGTAGAATGCAATGCTTCAGCAATGTGCACAAAGAAATGCTTTCTTGCTTTTCAAGTACTATTGCTGCAAATCTACATTCTCCTACCTGACCCTAACGAAGGTGCCCTTAAGGTCACAGATGACTGACAGCCATCTAGAGGATCATCTGACACTCCAGGTGTGCAGGCTGCAACCAGATGTTCAAATGCTTTCCAACAAAAAGCAGATGCAACAAAGTCATTTAAAGGGTAGTTAACTGTAAAATTAATAACTAGTTTTCATTTTTTGAAATTATTAAGTGCATGGTAGTTAGGTTTTTTCAAAATGATGCACCCTTTTTAAGTATTTGTCTCAATGAAGTCTCCTGAATGCAGTCTTGCTTGATTACAGCTAAATGAATGCGACCTTCCAACATGAAAAGGTTTCCTACTCAGGTCCTAGAGACCATTGCTGAACTCATACCCTTTTTGAACCATTTTTATTATCTAAGTGCTGTTCTGCCTCTAGGCTAATCCCAACCTGAATAAAACATCCTTGATTTTAAGCTCCATGAGCAAACAAATGTTTGTTGGAAATAAAGCCATTTCTGCTATTTCTCTTGCTGAAGTAATGTAATTTCTAACAAGATTCTTCCCTTAGAACAGCGGTTCTCAACTTGTGGGTCACAACCCACAGGAACTGTATTAAAGGACCGTGGCATTAGGAAGGTTGAGAACCACTGCCTTAGAACAAACTGTGGGGATTTAGATGGCTGCCACTCCTCGTGCTGAGAGAGGTTGATGTGGGCAGCTGAAACTGTCAACATTGAAGAACTCCCAGGGAAGCGTGTGGTGGGCCAGGCCGCGTCAGCCTTGCAGCTCTCTGACCTTCATGAGACGGGATCTGTGCCTGCATGGGTCCAGCAATTCTGTGTGTGTGTATGTGTGTGTGTGTGTTTTTCCTTCTATCTTAGGTGCTATTCAAGTTGCATTTTTTACTGCACTCCTATTAACTGATTAAGCACAAAACTTCCCCCTTATAGTGGAATCTTTGCTAAAAATAAAAAGTATAAAAGTTATGTAAGCGCATGGTAAGTGTTTAGAATATACAAGTCCACCAGAAGTATGAACATTTTTCTTAGGTGTGTACAACATGAATGGTTTTAGAGCAAAAATTTTAAGGGACACGAGAAGTTAACTTGTATATTGATTCCGTCAAGGTGAATGGTGGGCTTCTATTATCAAGCATTGAGATGCTTCCTGGGTCTTCCACCCTCCTGGTAGGAGGAGCTGCCCTCTGACTTTGAGCCCTTAAGATGCAATTCCTTGGAAGGACAGAGTCAGAGCAGAGTGGGAAAGGTAGAGCTTAGCCAGCTTGTGACTGCCCCTCCCTGAATGCTGTGATTCATTCAGGACGACACTGCAGTTATTTATGCCCCTATTGTCACCTGAGCTTTGTCCTTTTGGAAAAAAAAATATCCATGGGGAATAGAAGCCTCCCTTTCTGAGAATAGAAAAATGTTCCGTATCTACATTGTAAAAACAAGCAGAAAGGGAGCCTTTGCCATTTTCTTAGACTATGGGAGAAAGTGATGATACCGTGTTCTCTTATTTTGTATCTACACAGTAGCATTTACTAGACTTTTTATGTATCTGTTTCCCCACCAGACCAGGGCATATTTACATTTGTATTTCCCACTGTTCTCACAACAGAGCTTAGAACATAATCCTTTGTTCATTAACATTTGTTGATTAAACTGAATGTCCAGCAAGAAAAGTATAAATTGTTTTAATCACTGGTAGTTAAAAAAAAAAGATAAACACATAAATAGGCTAGAGGAAAAACCTTGGGGTGGTCCAGAGGAAGACTTGGGGAAGAGATATTTAAACATTTCTCTAAGCTAGACCTGTTCAAACCTATAGATCTGGACGAATACTCAAAATATTAGTATATAGCATAGGGATGTCAGTGACCGTGCTGGGAGTATTTATGGCAAGACTTAAAAAAAAGAAGACATAGTTCCTTACCTTTGAGTACTTTGTGATGATCTAAATCCCTAAATAAAAGGGATGGTGACTGTTGGTTTTGATAAACACTAATATGTAGAGAAGTAAAAAAGTAAATAATTAAGAGTGATATTGAGAGTTAGTTACATAAATCAATAAACACACACACACACACACACACAATGTTAATGCCCAAGTTTGAATTTCTCTGAGAAATGACCACGAGCATAGATCTGTAATGTTTGCTACCAAGATTCACAGTTTTGTAAAGAACATATGAGTGATGGCCTGTCTTGATTGTATGAAACTGTGAGATTCTATCAAGGGCAAAACGCTTACTGCTAAGCTGAATCGCCCCACTGGCATGGCTGAAGAATTAGGTCCAGAAACCGGTTGTTCACGCAAACAGAGAGACAGCTGGGAAAGGCAAGCATTGCAAGTTAGGGAGCATTTGCATAAAAAGTAATATAGAGGAAAAATAAAATGCAGAGAAGGAGACCTGCCCACTAACAACCTTTTCTTTGATAAAGTTTGGCCTAACAAACACCAATCATTAGTGAAGTGTGGAGTCTGATGATCATTCCCTTGTAGCCCAGGGCGGGACGCACTGGACAGTCAGCCTCCTGGGGTACAGAGGCAGGAGTGCAGGGGGACCCCATGCGCTGTGAGTGGCAGACTCCCCACTCTCCTCTCTCCCCTCAGCTGCTGGGGATCTCACACCCACCTCAGCCTTGGCGATGTTCCCATTTTTGTGCCTAAACGCAGAGCTTCCCAACATCTTTCCATCAGGACAAACAGAAAATGAGAATGTTTGTTCTGTGGGTGGAAAAAGGGAAGCAGGAAGCCACAGCCCATGTCCTCACAGGAGGTGACTATGGGCAGAAGGGGGACCCAGCCTCGCTGCTGGTCACAAACGCTGACCTAGAGATTACTCCCAGGGATAAAAAATTAGGATTATCCATATATGGCAAAACCCCCACACTTTTGGTAATAATTGTTACCACAAATCTAGAGGTAGTACAAAGGTGGCAAACAAAAAGCGCCATTGGAGTACATAAATAGCAACTGTCAGGCAGTTTCCTGTTACTACTCGCAGTAAAAATTCTTCCTCCTTTTCATCCTAATATCCACTTCTAGATTTTACAACTAAATGTATTAGAAGAAGCTCAAATGCCTACATATAGTAACTAAGAAAATGCCATGAAGGCTACGTTGAACAGTTTGATGAGAATATTTCACATTGTATATGAAACCAGCACATTGTACCCCTTGATGGCACTAATGAACACAGCTATGATTTAGCAATAAAAATAAATTAATTAATTAAAAAAAAAAAACAAAAAGAATGAAAAAGATGAGAAAACCAGGCAAATAAAAAAGCCCCCCAAATAAAACAACCGACACCTGCCATATTTGCTTTAAAATGTGTGGTAATGTTGTATAGACTTTAACTTTTTAAGGAGATATTGTACTTCCTTGAAAAGAGAAGCAGCACATTTGACCAGCAAACCCAAGATGGCATGTTAAAATTTGGCAGGCTTGAGGTCCAAAGGAAACGACAAAACTTCAACCCTGAAAGGAGGCTGCACTGAATTTGCTAAGAAAGAGGGTTCTGTATTCACAGCTGGGGATCATGTGGCTGGAAGGACACGGGGGTTTTTGGAGGAAAACACCAAAGGATTTAAATCGTTCTACATGAACTTTAGAAAAGAACACCTTGTTTTCTCCTCTGCTTTTGGTCTGAATTGGAAGAAAAAAGGATTAAATGGCTGGTAGAAAAACACCCTGAACCTACAAATAAATAGAGCTTTGATGGCTTTAGCAAAAGAGAAGCCCAGTTAAGGTGCCGACCAAGCTGTGTGGGGGAGGAGGGTATGCTTAGCTTGGACGTGGTGAACAGAAGGATTCAGCTTTTTAAGTAATAATCCAGCCATCAGAAGCTCGGAAATTCCAAATGTCTGAGAACCAAAATAGCTTGAAGACACACGTCACCAAGGATGCCAGGGTCTCTGCATTCTCAATGCCCCGACATCCTGCCTCTCAGGAGAGAGGCTGAGGGAGATACAAACTACCCCGGAATCCCACCTTCACTTTATGAGAGACATTTTGAAATACTTTCCTTATTCACTTTCTAGTAAGATACAATCTGATTATATTATAATGCTGATTATTTATACACATACATAAAATGAAAAATTAGTTTATATCAGTTGTCTAGTTACTTCCAGAGAGAAATATACCCAGATACATATATATTCAGATTGGGCTAGTTTTAGAGTTATATGAAGAAGGGTTGTATTCGGCAAATTTAGTTCAGTTCCCGATGATTAAGTTTTGCAGAACTCACTTAGAAAATAAATGTCAAGGCCAGATATGGTGGCTTACACCTCCAAATCCTAGCGCTTTGGCAGGTGGGATTTCAAGACCTTGTGTCTACAAAAAAAAAAAAAAAAAGAAAAGAAAAGAAATTGTTAAAAATCAATTGGGCATGGAGGTGCCCACCTGTAGTCTCAGCTATTCAGGAAGCTGAGTCAGGAGGATCACCTGAGCCCAGTAGTTTGTGTGTGATGCTTTTGCACTCTAGCTGGGCAACAGAGCAAGACCCTGTTGTTTAAAAAAAAAAAAAAAAAAAAAAAAAAAAACCACAAAATAATCTATTCCTTCTATTCATATTTGGACTGAGAATATCTGAAGGAACTGTGGTTACAATAATGGGAGAGAGGCACTAAACATTTATTTGAACAACATAAGAAAGTTGCAGAACTATGAAACTAGTAGTTGTAATAATTAAACCAGTTAAGGAGCCTCAAAACTTGCAGGGGTCCCCAAACTTTTTAAACAAGGGGCCAGTTCACTGTCCCTCAGACTGTTGAAAGGCTGGACTATAGTTAAAAAAAAAACAAAAAAAACTATGAACAAATTCCTATGCACACTGCACATATCTTATTTTGAAGTCAAAAAACAAAACGGGAACAAACACAATCACACTGCCTCATGTGGCCCGCGGGATGTAGTTTGAGGACCCCTGCAAGTCTAAAGCATACACTTACACAAGGCTTAGAGAGAGTGCAGTCTGACTCTGTGATTTGTTTTGGGATAGTTGATAACACCCGAGTGATTTAGTAAAAAAATACAAAAAACTCATTCACGGGTCAGTTGATGAAAAAATAAAATCAAAACTCAAAGATCTTAAAATAAATCTCAAAGATCTTATAATTTTTCCTCGTATTTTATTTTTAACATTTAGGTCATTGTTTCAAATTAGTTCTCTCAAAAGTGTATGGAAAAGGGTATTAATAGTTGTGCATCAGCACAGCTGGTACAGAGAGGCTCCACCCAACAGGTGGGGGAAATTGCAAAGCTCAGACAAGAAACGCAGATGTAACGTCGCCATCTGGTGGTGGCTCTTCTCAACTGCAGACACATGTTCCTTAAAATAAGGGGATATGTCCAAGAATAGTCCAAGAGTATATATCAGACTTGAATGCGACAATGTAGGCTGAGGTTTTTATTGAGATGAAACACAATTTGTTGCTTTATCAGAGTGGGTTACAGAGAGAAGTGGTAGCTCCTTCTCTGGAGGAATTTAGGAATAGTATTCATTCTTCCCTGAAGGTAGGGAGATAAACCAAATCCTCTGTCTCAGGGTAGAACAAAGATTTTGCTCATTTCTCCCAGAACTGTTACCTGTGATTCTGTTGTTTGGTATTGGCCAGTATCGCCCTGGTAATTTCGTTTTTGTGAGATACCTTTTAGTGATTTTCCTTATTCAGGGAAGTGGCAAGGCTGGAAAATTACCTACTGCATTACAAAATAGTTCCTAGAAATAAATAGCTATGAAACTCAGTTTATTTCCAATATATGCCTTATTTTTCATTTTGACATCCAGAAGAGCAATAGGGGGTCCAGAAACCAAGAATGGAAAGATCATAGTCACCAGACCCAGGGAGAAGAAAGGGAAAGGGCTTTGGGGTCATCTGAAGAGAGGGTGCAGAATATTTCTTTACTCTGAGCATATTTCTTTACTCTGAGTTCTTTGTTTCTCAAATCAGTCCTTAATCAACCCTCTTTTCTCATTCTTACTTCCTTAACAACTTACTAATTTCTCTCCCTCCAAGCCCTAGGCTATGCTTGCTCTTATAATTCTAAACTCTTACCATATATACTCAAGTATAAGCCAAGTTTTTTCCGGCACAAAATTTGTGCCAAAAAACCCAAACTCGGCTTATACTCGGGTCATACAGGTTATTTGATTCGGTGGCACGCACCTAATCAAATGCACATTGTCTCCAGTCGTCTTCTGCCATCTGCTTGAGGGGGCGGTGCTTCAGCTCAGTCCACAAGTCGAGGCTGAGCTGAAGAGGTAGGCGGCTGGACTGAACTGTATTCCACTGAACTATTTAACCCACAATATTTAATGGCACATTTAATTAAGTGAAAACCCCATTTAAGGCAGTAAAGTCTTGTAAATAAATGTTTATAAATCCTG
>CAUYPK010102993.1:0-16013 GCA_963574355.1 Loris lydekkerianus
GGCTAGAGCCGCATGCGGCTCCCGGCCAAAATGAATTTCGGCTCTTTGCCTCTTATTATTTTGTATACTGTGGCTCTTTGCCAAGTTTGGATTTTGTTATGCTGCTTCTGAGGAGGGACCTCTGAGGAGTGATCTCCGAGCGAGCGCGTAGTCGAACTTGTTCGCCACCCTATTCCCTTGAACGTGTTTTACATATAAAAGGTCATTAAAATACGTAGACTGGACTGAACTCCTAATTATAGTGTGGATTAAACAAAAGATCCAAGATAGATAAAATAATTTAGAAATATACTGAAAACCAAATTTTGATTATAAATATATGTACATCATTTTGAGAATGTAGTGAGCCACTTTGAAGTAAAATCTCAGAGCTATTATAGCTAGAGAAAATATAATTTAAAATATAGGCATGCACCAGAACTAGATATATTATACCTTTTTCTCTGAATCTATCAAGCATTAATCCTGCAATGTTTAAATTTGAGGATCTCATAAATTCTTAGTGATGTGGATACTTTGAAAATTGTTAAAAATATGAGTAAACATGTTTGGAAGAAGCTGAGACTCATTACAATCATAAGCACAGGTTTGCCTCTGAGTCAAGTTATAGTTGAACATTGGAGGAAAAACAACTTAATTGAAAAACGTTTTACTTAAAAGTAATACTTTTTAATCTTTCTAAAACTCATGATTAGAATATGTAAAATTTAAAAACAATTGCCTTTTACATAATGCTAACAGTTAGGCATTGGTTTGGGTGAAGCTGTCTTTTTAATCTTCAAAAAATTCCAGGTATGAAAAGAATCTTACATAATAAGCTATTTTTCACCCTCTAAGGGAAAGAGCAACAAAGTCCTTCACCAAAAAAGAGCTGAACCCCTAAGAAGAGAAGAAGATATAGGAAAGGATGAAATAGGAAAGGTGTGATCCCAATCACATTTACACGCACCACTAGCTGTGAGGCTGTGTCCTTAAACTAGCTCTGGGCAGCATCCATGGGGGTTGTGACTGCAGGGACGGGGTAAGATTGCCACGGGTATTGGTTAGAAATGCAAAGAGAAGGAATTTCAGAATAAAGACGGGAACTTAACACTTTACCTTTTAAAGTCAAGATTCTAAAGACCTGTACCATTGGCGTGTTGGGGCAAAACCTGGTCTTGCTGCCCTAGGAGTTAATGCTTTATAAAATATGTTCACCAGTTCCATGCCAAGAAACAAGCCACTTTCATTTTGGAACTTATTAATGACTTCTAAAAGGTGTTTGAACTGATATACGTAATTTTAAAGCCACATAATTTGTATTGCTGAGGTTTAAAAGAATCAAAGAAAGAAAATTATCTCAAGCTGAAAGCTTAACTACCATGTTTCAACCTGGAGGTACTTTCTAATTAGAAACTCTAATGGATCTTTGACAATAATGTTGGGAACAAAGTTGTTTTAACTCAGGAGGGTACCTACAAAATAAAAGAGAGCACAGCTAATTGCATGGTAATTGCTTTATGTACAATACCTGAAACATGGCATTAGTGGATTGGGGGATGACAGAGGGTCATGGGGCTTTGGCTCACTTTATCACTGCAATTGGCAAGTAGGATTCAATTAATTTTCACATTTCCATACGAATGGTCTCATCTATGACAAGCATTTAATAAGCTTTTTCTTTTTATCCTATTTTATGAGTTGTTTACCTCCTGCAAATGATATATTGTATGGGAGAACCACTTGAAAATCAATGCTAAGAAATATTCTGGAAAAATACTGTTTTCTACTCAAATGAACAGATGTGGATTAACGCTGATGTACTCTGCTTAAATACAAGTTTCCTGTGATGGTAAAGTAGATGGTTCATGTCGTTCCTTTCTAATTCTCCCTCTTTGGTGAACTTCACACGTTTCATTGGCAGCTTTCCATTGAGTTATTTTTAAATGGGTCTGAATTAAAGTCTTACGATGGGCTTTAATTAAAGTCTTACGATGGGCCTAATTCTGGGTGTTATTCTCTACAAAGACAAGGTACAATAAAAATAATATCTGTCCTCAAAAAATAATAAATGCTAAAAAGTGTATTGCCATTTGAAAGGTATCTATACGTTTCGCAAGGTGCTTTCACAAATATGATGTTATTTCTTATGACAAAACTACGAGGCAAGTAAGGAAAGATTATTCTCCCTATGCCTTCACTAGCTCATTGAAAATCAGGATTTGTCTTTTCCCAAAGTCATACAACCCGAAGATAAATGGAAATAGGAATCCTTTAAGTACTGATTCAAAAACATTTTTCCCTATCCAATTCTGAATTAATTTCTTAATAATGTTGTATAAGATCAACAACAATTTGAGAAAAAAGGGAGGCACAAAGGGTAAGCTAACATTTGTTGCACTTTAGACTCTATGCCAAGCTGGTTACAGGAATTCCTTTCCTTTTTAAAATCCTTTTAAGATACTCATTTAGAAAGCACATTTCATATTAGACCAGCAGTTCTCAACCTGTGGGTCGTGACCCCTTTGTAACAATGAAAATATATCACTGCATTAGAAAGGTTCAGAACCACTGTACTAGACTAAACAACTCATTATTTTTTCTGTAATGTTATAATTTTATAGGCTGACCTTATTACAGAAATTGCAGAACTCTTTTCCTTTGTTTATCAGTTTCCAAAATAATGACTCTTTTGCATCTTTTGTGTCTTCCCAAGGTGACCAATAGATATTTGCTTGCTTTCTATTTTTTTAAGTATTACTGTGAACTCATGGATTTAAATTTCACTTGCGTGCTTTAATTAATTGCAGTGAGTATCGCAGATGGCTCCCAAATGGGCACTAAGGAATGCTCACTTCTTTTAGAGAGTAACTTGTTTGCATATTTCTATGATTGACAGAAATATGATAGAAAATAAAAGATATTAAATAAGTTCCTTTTAGTACTGAAGTTAATTATTATAAATATCAGCATAAACTGAATGACAGAAACATAGGAAATATGTTTTATGTGTAAATACTTGTTCGCTTTGTTACCAGCTTTTTTTAATGTTTAAAATAAAATATCATAAACCATAATTTATTTGTTCATTCGGAGACTTAACATCTTTTGCATTTGCCTGGATGGATTTAGAGAACAACCTCCTGAGTATGATAAGAATGGAAAAACAAGCATCCAAGGTACTCAGTACTAATAACAAAGCCAGTAGATGAACAACTACACACCCACATAAGGGAGAAACACAATTATATTCAAGAAGTGGAAGAAGAGGGAGGAGGGAGAGAAGAGGAAGGAGGGGGATTAGTGTGCTCTTACCTAAGGGGCACAAGGTAGGGATATATGGCACACCCCCTGGGTGAAGGGTTCAACTACAACTTGGACTTTACCTAACAAATACAATGTAATCCAATTGTTTGTACCCTTATATTAACATGAAATTTTGAAAACATTATCAAATTATTGACCTAGAAAGTTCTTCCCCTCCTGAAGTGGATTATTTTGTGCCCTACATAAGTACAACAATTTCCATTTGTGTTCTGAAAATTTGGTCTAGGATGTGTACAAACAACTTGTCTATTAACCCTTGAGCTGGACATTTTTTAAAACTTTTCAAGACATTAATGTACATTTTTTAAAAATATGATTGGGGGCTTACCACTGAAATAATGGCCTAGTCTGAGGAAACGGAGACAAAGAATTGTGTCACACAATTGGTCAGTTTATTAAAATGTGATCAAAATAATTTCAGAAGCTAAATAAAACATCATGAGTTCATCCTCATGTTTCTACTAATTAACTTTAGGACTACAAGGAAGTTACTTAATATCTTCTATTTTCAACCTATCACTTCTTCAATGCTGAACATTTTTGTTCTTAATGTTGCCATCGTAATTTATTAATTCTGAACCATTTTCCTAAAGTATTCAAAGAATGAAAAAACAACCACCACATGTACTCACTATTAAATTGGAGCAAACTGATCCGCACGCATGTGCACAGAAGGAAGTAAAACTCAATGGAAATAGAGCAAGTGGATGGGGGAGGATGAGTGAAACCAGACCTAACAGGTATCATTAATACTATCTGGGTGATGGATGCACTTCTACAAAGTACATCCTGACTCAAGGAGTACAAAAGCAATCCATGTAACAAAAAAACATTTGTACCCCCACAATGTTCTGAAATTATAAAACAAATTGTTGGGATTTGTTTTGCAGCATACCATGTGCTCTATGCTGGAGAATATTTCATGTGCTACTGAGAAAAGTGTGTATTCTTCAGCTATTGGATGAAATGTTCTGTAAATGTTCTGCTAGATCCACTTGGTCTCTACTGCAGTTTATGTCCAATTTTATTTTTTGCTTATTTTTTGTATAAATTATTGCTCCAATGTTAAATGTGGGCTGTTGAAGTTCCTAGTAATTACTGTATCGGGGTATCAGGGTCCATCTCTTTCTTTGGGCCAAATTATATTTGATTTGTTTTATGTATTTGGGTGCTTCAGTGTCTGATTAATTATATTAGTATAATAGTTAAATCCTCATGCTGAATCAATCCCTTTATGATTAAAAATGGTCTCTTTTGTCCCCTTTTATGTTTTTTGACTTTAAGCCTGTTTTTGCCTAATATAAATATATCGATTTTTGCATGCTTTTTGTTTCTGTTTGCATGGAATATTTTTTTTTCCATTCCCTCACTTTTCAGTCTGTATGTCTTTAAAGACAAAGTGAGATTCTCATAGGCTGCATATAAATGAGTCTTGGTTTTTTGTTTGTTTTAATCCTTTCTGTCAATCTATAATTTTTAATTAGAAAATTGAATGCATTTAAATTTCAGGTTATTATTAATATCTGATGACTTGATTCTGTCATTTTGTGTATATCCCTTGTTACTTCATTTCCCTCTTATTGTTTGTCTGCATGATTTTGGGAGGTATGTAATTATAATATTTCATTCCTTTCTATTTTTCATTTGTGTGTCAGCTCTTCCAGTGATATTTATACTTTTGTTTGTTTTTAATGAGGGCAGATACCATCTCTTTGGTTCCAGATACAAAATTCCCTCAAGTATTTCTTTTAGGGCCAGTCTAGTCTATGAATTATCTCAACTTTTGCTTATTTATGAGAGATTCTATTTGTCCTTATTTATGAAGGATACTTTTCTGAATGTATGTGGTTGACTAACAGGTTGCTTTTATCTTGATATGTGTGCGTGCGTGTGTATGAATATCCACATTTTTCTCTGGCCTTTAAGATTAGAACTGAGAAATATGCTGTTAATCAGATGGAGATTCTCTTATATGTGGTTTGACACTTTTCTCTTGCTCTCTTTTAGAATTTTCTGTCTTTAACTTTTGACAGTTTAATTATAATGTGCCTTGGAGAAGACCTTTTAGGGCTGAATCTATTTGAGAATGTTAGAGTATCTGGATTTCTATTTATTTCCCAAGACTTGGAAAGTTTATAGCTATGATTTTCTTAAATAAGTTTTTCATGTTCTCTTTTATCTCTTCTCCTTCTACAGCTCCCATGTGCAAACATTTGTTTGCTTGCATCTTATATGTCACATAGGCTTTCTTCATTCAGTCTTGCTATTGTGTGTGTGGGGGAGAGAAAAAGAAAGAGAGATAACTGGACTATTTCAAAAAATGTATCTTTAAGTTCAGAAATTCTTTCTTCTGACTTATCTAGTCTACTGTTGAAGGTCTCAATTGTATCTTTTATTTCATTTCAGTCATTAAATATTTCAGTTCTAGGAATTCTGTTTAGCTCTTTTTAATAGTATCTACAACTTTGCTTAATTTCTCTCAGTCAGATCATTAATTGTTCCTTATTTGTTTATATTGTCTATTTGTCTTATTCCATCTTGCTAAGTTTTATCCAGATCATTATTTTGTTTCCAAGCATCTCATAGATTTACATTTCTTTGAGACATTACTAGAGAATTATTGTGTTCATTTGAATGTGTGATTTTTCCTAGCATTTTTATGTTTCTTATATCACTTTTTCTAATTTTATGGAATTAACAATCACTTTTTCTAATTTTATGGAATAATTTCATAGGGAAATAATTTGCCTTACAGATAATTTTTAGAGTCATTTAAGTAGTGCTTTGGCTTTGCTTCTAGGTGGGTACAGAGGTGTAGTTTTCACATGGTTTCTTTGGCTATAATCAGTGTCAGCAGTGTATGTGAATTCCTCAGTGGTTGTAGCTGTGATTATTTTTGGAAGCTGTGGCAAGTCTATGCTGGTGATGAGTACACTATTCAGGCCAGTCCTACGGCCCTCAGGGAGTATATAACAGCACTGGAAGTGGCAGCAATGTGCACAAGCAGGCCAGACCCTAGGCTCTAGAGCAGCTAGTATGAGTATGTAGCAGGCCTGCTGCTAAAGTGGGCAGGGTTTCTGGCAGTGATGGTGACAGACCCTAGGCCAACTGGCTTAAGTTCTCACGTGTTATATGAAGGTGCATCAGTAATGGTGGCAGTGGATATTGGGCACATTCCTGGATGGAAAAATCATTGAGTCCCTAAGTGGCACATGTGAGTATCAGTGGTAAAGTTGGCAGCCCTATGTCAGTACCAGCAATGGCAGTAACAAGTTCCAAGTGGGCCAGACCTCAGGCCTCTGTAAGACCCCAGAAGTGGTAGTAGAAGGTCCTGGGTGGGCCATTCCTTGGGCCCCTGTATGGCACATATGGGTCTTGGAAGTAGAGATAGCAATACTGGGTGGCCTGGTTCCTGTACAGCTGTGTGGTGGTTACAAGTGTCAGTTGTGGTGATGGTGGTGGCCTTTGAGCTGACTAGTCCTCAAGCCCCCAGGTGAAATACTTGGGTGCCAGCATTAGAGGTGGCAGACCCAGCCGGGTCAGCATGCATGATCATGTGGGGGCCCCTCTCCTAGAGGGGAAAGGGTGTTAGTGGTGGTGACGCTGGAAGGTAGCTCTGAGGCTCTGGATAGCATGTGCTTTGGCTCCCTATGTCTTGGCAGAAGCCTTCCTAATATGCTAGATTGTCTGTTTCCTGGGATGTAGTGGGTGGTGAGTGAGCCTGAGAGCCAGAAATGTGGCTACATCACTGGAGCCAGATGGAGTAGTGATGCATTCTGGGTAAATTTCTACCTTGACTCTTGGTGTCTCTGCTTTCTGCAGATAAAATGAGAGTGCTAATATAAAGAACCCAATGAAGTTGTCTTGAAAATCACGTTATAGAGCTTAAGAGCTCATTTCAAGATAGTGAATAGAAGGAAATGATAATTATTTATTGGCTAATCTGTGAGCAGCCAACAGATTACTCTTCTGTTCTTAGGCCTTCACTACCCATGGCTGCATTGTTCTATGGACATTTTCCAACTTCTTGTTTCACAGCAATTGTGAGAAGTTGGGAGTGCTCAATATCTGGACACATTTTGGGTTTTTCTGGTATAAATAATATAAAATATAAAATTAAAAAAAAACAAAGTATTAAACCAAAACAAAATATAAAAACCCTTATGCATCCTTCAGACCCTGGGCTCCATTTAAAACCAGACAGAGGCAGGTGATTGGAAGTTCTGGGTTTATATAAAGATAATCAGTGCAAACAAAGTTTAGAAAAATAAGACGTGCTTTCTAGAGTTTTAGCAGCTAAATTTTACTCCTGTATTTATTTTCATTGGTTCAACTGTCAACTAACTCATGGTTTCTAACTCTTGTATTTTCCTATTAGATGTTCTCCATTTCTGCTTTTCTGGTCTATGACCATCAATGTTTCCTCAGTTTGTTTCACTTT
The DNA here is from genome assembly GCA_963574355.1 of Loris lydekkerianus. NCBI lineage: Eukaryota > Metazoa > Chordata > Mammalia > Primates > Lorisidae > Loris > Loris lydekkerianus. The sequence continues at coordinate 7,748 of CAUYPK010102993.1, forward strand.
GCAACTCTGCATCCTCTGAGTTTGACCCCCTGATATTTGTTGTAATTTCTATTTCATTCCTCCTGTTCTCTGCCCTGACAACTTCCCTCTTAGTCTGCCACTTGACATTGTGCAATGATATTAAAAGTAAAAATTTAAAGCATATAACTTAAAATAATATTTATAGAAATATTTCACTTATTTTTCTCTAGCAAAGATAAATCCAAAATTATGGTGAATAGGTGAAAGATATGCATCATATTACGCTTCATGCTCCTTAGACCCATTCTCTATTAGAAACATCTTTTTCTTTTCTTAAAAATAATTTTATAGACAACTTCTATTAAATAATTTTAAAATTAAACAACTAAGTAAAATTCATGATATTCACTTCACTTAAGAAGTTTGCCCTTCTTCATACCTTTATATAAGTAAAAATTATTTTTTTACTAGTCAGAAAAAAATCTAATTTCTCTACAGTAAGTAAAAGGCTTCAAACCAAAATACTCTGGTAGACATAAAACATCTTCATCTTTAGTTTTGAGTTCCTTAAGATTTTGGACAGATTTTTAGTATCACTATAAAAGAGACTGTTATTACTCTTACTAGCAATATCACTTTCAAAATATTATTGAATTTTTATTTTACAAAGTTATTTTCTGTATGCTAATGAGATATGGTATGCTACCCAATATCAACCACATATTACTACTATGATAGTAATAATAGTAGCTATGATTTACCCTTCAACTAGTATGTTCAAGGAATGGCTAAGTAATTTAACCCTCCTATCAACTCCATAAATTAAATGTTATTTTTTCCAATACCTAGATGAGGAAACTGATAGCTTAGAGCTTAATGAGTAACCAAATTTAAACTAGTCTTTTTGTCTTAGTTACGGTTTCTATATTATAACTAGAGTATATGACTTTGTTCATATATATATATTGTTTAAAATGATTTACTTCATTCCATGCAAAGACATATTTCTAACTTTGATAATCATACAAATCAATGCATGTATCTAAATGGTTAATAGAAAGCACAAGAAGAAAAAAAAAAAAGCACAAGAAGAGAATTCGCAAAAAGAAATATGTTGCAACACCTTGAGCAACTTTTATACATGTGTTGCTTATAGTTTGTTTTATAATAAAGTTATTAAATAATTTAAAATAAGATCATAAGGTCTTAAGCATAACCATCACTCTATCAGGGAGCTAAGAAAACAATTTTATATTAGGAAATAAAAAAATAATCAATAGATAAATGAAGTAGTTGAGTAAGAAAAGCAATGATGTATTCCCAAGTATGATTTGCAACAGACTTGGAGAACTTCTCATGATTTAAAATATTATAAAAGAACATTGACCAGATGATCAGTGAATGTTTGATCAGTGAGTGGTAAAGAAATTGAAACCAAGCACAGTGGCTCATGCCTGTAACCCCAACACTTGGGAGGCAGAGGCAGGAGGATTTCTTGAGCCCAGGATTTTAAAAATAGGCTGGAGTAGAATTGTGAAACCCCCTATATCTACAGATTTCTTTTTATTAGCCTGGAATGGCAACCTACAGCTGTAGTCCTAATTATTATGGAAGCTGAGGTGGCAGGACTGCTCAAGCTCAAGAGTTTGAGGCTACAGCAAACTGTGAGCATGTCACTACACTCCAGCCTGAGAAATAAAGAGAGACCCTGTCTCTTAAACAAAAAACCAACTACTTTTTAAGATCACTGTTACTAGCATTTGTCCATATAGTTAGGTAAGGCCACTGCTCATTGGGATAAAAACAGATCTACAAATACAGTGGCTTAAAGAAGATAGAAAAAGAAAGAAGACTGGGCATCAATTTACTTTTAAGTAATCAGGGTAGAGTCAAGGCTGGAATTGCTTATCTCTCCCCTGTGCACACTCCACTGGTATTTTATCATAGCTAGCTGCAAGGGAGTCTGTGAAACATAGCCTCTATCTGGACAACCATGTGTCCAACTTGAGCTCTGATACTATAGAAGAAAATAAAAAAATCTAATGGACTTTTAACTACTTTTACAGTAACATTTACAATGTGAGGGGTAGAAGATGAGGGTGATAAGATGAGGAAGCAAAAAATAAAAGATATGGATGTTGAAAAGACTCCTTAAGATATTCTATGTGATAATGCCCTTCTATGATTTTGGAAACTCATCATTTCCACCATGAAAATTATCATCTTAGTTCAAAATACTTTACAACTAACTTCCCTATGTGAAGTCACTTTTGTTTTTTATTTTTCTGGAGAATATACAAATTTGATCTTGACCTCTAGCAAAAAAATAGATTGAGTAGACACATCATTTCCTTCAAGAATATGTTCTTAACAATGTAGCATATTTTCTGAAACTCTTTGCATATGTTTTTTCTTATGACCCATTTCTGATAGTTACACAAGTTTGAGCTAAATATCACTGATGTAGATTTTGGAAATGTACATTCTGATATGTTCCTACTTGAGTTTTGCTACTTTTCCTTCTTGTTGACCTTCCCCATTCTTATTCCACTTAGATTTTGCCATTTGAATCATTAGTCTGGGTCCTTTGGGTTCAGTTATTTAACCAATCTCAGTCTCAACATCTGCATAAGAAAAAAAAGGGTAGAACAGTTACAGGGTTGCTATCTGTATTATATAAACAGACAGTAAGAAGCCAGCATAATGCCAAGCATAGTTAGTTTTCACTATATATTACCTTCATTTTCAATCACTCAACTCAATCACAAGGCAGAAATGAGTATACACATTTTTTTGAGAAATGTAAATTCTAAAACAATCAGACAACTTAGTGAATCAGGACATTCCATTCTAGGCTTAATGTTTTGTTTTTGTCTTTTACTTTTGGAATTAGAAAGGAGAAGGTGGTTTGTATTAATAATAAGAGAAAAATTAAGATTTACATAATATCCAAAAGATATTGCCAAGTATTAATACTTTCATGTTGCACATCTAAATTAATATGATTAATAAAAGCTAAATGTGCAAGGCACTTTACAAATTACTTTTATTTAAATTATCTCATTCTATTCTTAAAATAACCCAAGAACTCATTATATAAACTATTTGGCATAAAAGCTCTATTTTATCAAAAATGACAAAACCTTGTCTTAGAATTGTAATCTGGCTTTTATTAAGATAGCCAGTAAGAGGGCAGATCTAGGATTCTAATCTGAGCATTTTGACTCTTAAACCCTTTTCTCTTTCTACTTTATGTTGTAATTTTTAATTATGCTGAATCCTTTTCAAGTCTATGAGTCTGTAGTAATAATTTGCTGTTCTCATTTTACCTCTTTTTTTATTTCTTTATTTTTATATATTTTTTATTATTAAATCATAGCTGTGTACATTAATGCAATCATGGAGAACCATACACTGGTTTTATATACCATTTGATGTATTTTCATCACACTGGTTAATATAGACTTCCTGGCATTTTCTTAGTCATTGAGTTGAGACATTTATACTCTACATCCAGTGGGTTTCACATGTACCCTTGTAAGATGCACCATAGGTGTGATCTCACCAATTTCCCTCCCTCCACCCATCCTTGCCCCTCCCTCAACTAAAGCTGTTCAGGGACAACAGCACAATCTTGTCACTCCCCAGTAACATTCTCCATATTTCAATGCTCAGCAAACCTCCTAAACCTCTTTCCTTAAGGTCATGTAAGAACGTTTTATTAATGTTTTTATCATAGTTAAAAAAGCTGTTTCTATGATTTTACTTGGCCTTGGCATTTCTGCTTGATCTGCAAAGACCTGCTTTGACACTTTCAGCTTGTCCTGAATTATCAGTGGCTTCTCCTCATACTTCAAAAATTATATAATATATTCCTATTGATGCAAATGACTAAAATTGGCTTTCATTATCACAAAAAGCTGGGCAATGTTCCATTTAAAAATTTACAGGGGCAGCGACCAGCACCCGCTAGGATCTCCTGAAGAGCTGCACTGTGACCTGTGATCACTGCTGCCCAGACCTCTGGAAGAGCTGCATTGCGACCCATGATCACAGCCCACCAGGACCTCTATAAGAGCTGGCCACAACCCACAATTACCGTGTGCCCTGACCTCAGTAAGAGCTGTGCTGCGACATGCGACCTCAGCTGGTCAGGCTTCCACACGCTCTGACCAGGAACTTCAGAAGCCACACAACCCCGCGTCCTCCCTCCTGTACTCTCCCTGCCTCCACTCTGGGCCCGCTAGTCTGGCCAGGGACTCTGGTATCCGCATGCCCCAAGGAGCCCTCCCTGCCTCTGTGTGGAGCCCTTCTCCTGGCCATAGACTGCCTGGAGCTTTGGGCTCTCTGTGCCAAAGTCACTGGGCACCAGGCACTCCCAGAACCATGTGCACCAACCCCCATGCTGTTTCAGGATCCAGGTGAGTCACACCCTGGAGATGCTTCCACAACCAACTACCTGGCTGGGGAAGCCCCAGAAGAACTACACAGGGTCACTCCCTACAAAGATCCAGCAATAATAGAGTGATCCCGCTGGGGTCTAATCTTGGAGAGACACCTCCCCAACTCTGAGGATGGCAAAAGGCAACAGTGAAAAACAATCATGAGGTGAAATCAACAAAAAAACTCTGGCAATATGAATAATCAGAGTAGATCAACTCCCTCAAGGATCAATGTAGCAGACACAGCACAAAATCCAATGCACAAATAGCTGAGATGCCAGAAATCAAATTCAGAATCTGGATAGCAAATAAGATCGAATTAGAATTCCAAGCAGTAACCCAAAGATATCTCAAGAATTCAATGAATTCGAAGACCAAACGACCAAAGACTTTGACACATTGAGTCAAGAAGTTGTAGCCCTCAAAGATCTGAGAAACACAGTAGAATCCCTATGTAAAGGATGAAGCAAGCAGAAGAAAGGATTCCTGACATTGAAGACAAATGCTCCCAAACTCTCAAAGAGGAAGAGAAATGGAGGGCAAAAACAGATCACTCTCTCAGTGAGCTCTGGGATAATTCGAAGAAAACCAATATTCATCTTATAGGGATCCCCGAAAGTGACAAAGTGGCTTCACAAGCACAGAGTCTCTTCTACATGAAATTATGAAGAACTTTCCAGACATGTCAAGAGATTCTGAAATTCAGATAGCAGACAGTTTCAGAACTCCAGCATGACTAAACCCGAATAAGACACCCCACAGACACATCATAATCAATTTCACTAAAGTTAATATGAAGGAGAAAATTCTGGGAGAGAGATTAAAGATGGTGGCTGAGTAACAGCTTCCCTGCAACTGGGCATGATGAGTCTGGGGAGACTCCAGGCATCTCTGGCTGGTGGGATCTTCCTATAATCCCTTTGAGGATACAGGGAGTCAGCAAGAAACTTCTGGACCCCCAAAGGAGGACAAAAACAGTGGGAAACTCGCAAGTGGTTGTGTGTGTTTGATCGACCTAATCATGCCGGCAACTGTAAGTACAAGCAGCAGTGAGACTGCAAACCAGAAAGGCCTTACTGGTGAACTGTTTTGGTGTTTTTGGACTTGGCAATTGGTTGGACTGCGTTGGGTAGAGCTTGAGCAGGAATGCAGAGAACTTTGGGTATTGTCTGGAGCCCCAGACAGAGCCACTGAGCTGGGCTACAGTGAGACATTGTGTGAGAGAACTGCCCCAGCAAGCTCTGCCCTCAGGGTCCCAGAGCAAGGATCGGGTGGGACCTAGTAACCTAGTGACTGAGCAGTCGAAAGGCGGGGACTGAGCTGCCTTATACCCTTAACCCTTAGGGGCAGAGTGAGATGGTTTTGGCTCACTGGAGGCTAGGACTGTTGCCCTGGGTAGAGTGCCGTGGTGTCACAACTCATAGCAACCTCAAACTCCAGGCTTGGCACTGCCCTGACCACCATAAGATCTGTACCACGACCCCACACCAAGGGCCTCCGCATGCCCTGACCAACAACTGCGGGAGCCATGCAACTCTGCGTCCTCCCTCCTGTGTCCTCCCAGCCTCCACACTGGCTCGGTCATCTGGCCAGGGATACTGGTAGCCGCATGCCCTTTGGAGTCCTCCCTGCCTCTATGCAGAGCCCTTCTCCTGGCCAGAGTCTTCTGGAGCCTTGGGCACTCCCAGAATCATGTGTACCACCCCCCACCCTATTGCTGGATCCGGGTGTGTCACCCGCCAGAGCTGCTTCCACAACCAGAACTCCTTAGCTGGAGCAACCTTAGAGGAACTACACAAGGTCAATCCCTGCAAAGATTAGGCAACAATAGAGTGATCCCACTGGGGTCTAATCTTGGAGAGACACCTCCCCAACTCTGAGGACGGCCAGAAGCAACAATGAAAAATAATCATGAGGCGAAATCAACAAAAAAATTCTGGCAATATGAATAATCAGAGTAGATCAACTCCCCCAAGGATCAACTGGGCAGACACAGCACTAGATCCCATGCACAAACAAATAGGTGAGATATCAGAAATCGGATTCAGACTCTAGATAGCAAATAAGATTGAATTAGAACTCCAAACAGTAACCCAAAAGATATATCAAGAATTCAAAAATTCAAAGACCAAATGACCAAATACTTTGACACATTGAGAAAAAAAGTTGCATCCCTCGAAGATCTGAGAAATACAGTAGAATCCCTCAGTAACAGAATGGAGCAAGCAGAAGAAAGGATTTCTGTCATTGAAGACAAAGTTCTTGAATGCTCCCAAACACTCAAAGAGGATGAGAAATGGAGGGCAAAAGCAGATCACTCTCTCAGAAAGCTCTGAGATAATTCAAAGAAAACCAATATTTGTCTTATAGGGATCCCCGAAAGTGATAAAGTGGCTTCACAAAGCACAGAGTCTCTTCTCCATGAGATTACAATGTAGAACTTTCCAGAAATGCCAAGAGATTCTTAAATTCAGATAGCAGACAGTTTCAGAACTCCAGCATGACTCAACCTGAATAAGACATCCCACAAACACATCATAATCAATTTCACTAAAGTTAATATGAAAAAGAAAATTCTGAAAGCTGCCAAACAAAAGAAAACTATTACCTACAAGGGGAAGAATATTAGAATAACTGCAGACCTCTCTCCTGAAAATTTTCAAGCTAGAAGAGGATGGTCATTAACTTTTAATCTCCTAAAACAAAATAAATTTCAACCCAGGATCCTATACGCAGCTAAATTGAGTTTCATTTATGAAGGAGAAATTAAATACTTCAATGACATTCACATGTTGAAGAAATTTGCCATAACTAAATCAGCTCTTCAGGATATTCTCAGACCTATCCTCCATAAAGACCAGCATAATCCTCCACCACAAAAGTAAACTCACCAAGAAATTTTTCATCAAATTCCAATTTCCACAGTCACAAAAGGATAAGAAATGTCCACTGAACTCTCAAAAGGCTTATCAATATTCTCAATTAATGTGAATGGTTTAAACTGTCCTCTAAAGAGGCACAGGTTGGCTGACTGGATACAAAAACTCAAGCCTGATATCTACTGCATACAAGAATCACATCTTACATTAAAAGACAAATATAGACTCAAAGTGAAGGGATGGTCATCTATATTCCAGGCAAATGGAAAGCAGAAAAAAAGCAGGCATTGCAATCCTGTTCGCAGATGCACTAGGCTTTAAACCAACCAAAATAATTAAGGATAAGAATGGACACTTTATATTTGTTAAAGGTAATACTCAATATGATGAGATCTCTATTATTAATATTTATGCTCTCAACCCAAATGCACCTCAATTTATAAGAGAAACTCTAACAGACATGAGCAACTTGATTTCCTCCACTTCCATAGTAGTTGGAGATTTTAACACTCCTTTAGCAGTGTTGGATAGATCCTCCAAAAAGAAGCTAAGCAAAGAAATCTTACATTTAAACTCAACCATTCAACATCTGGACTTAACAGACATCTACAGAATATTTCATCTCAACAAAATTGAATACACATTCTTCTCATCAGCCCACAGAACATACTCCAAAATCGACCACATTCTAGGCCACAAATCTAACCTCAGAAAATTTAAGAAAATAGAAAGTATTCCTTGCATCCTCTCAGACCATCATGGAATAAAAGTTGAACTCAATAGCAACAAGTATCTGAATACCCATAAAAAACATGGAAGGTAAACAATCTTATACTGAAGGATACATGGGTTATAGATGAGATTGAGAAGGAAATCACCAAATTTTTGGAACAAAACAACAATCAAAAAGCGAATTATCAGAACCTCTGGGATACAGCAAAGGCAGTCCTAAGAGGGAAATTTATAGCACTGCAAGCCTTCCTC
>CAUYPK010102994.1:0-31497 GCA_963574355.1 Loris lydekkerianus
GATGGGAGTCCCCTCCCCCATGAGAATGGCTTGGAGTGCCCCACAAACAAATGAGCAGAGTTCAAAGGTCCTCCCACTATACTCCACAGGAGAGACCCTCTAAAAACTAGACCTACCTCCCCTACTAGGGTACCATGGCACTCTCCTGCCAGGCATAAAACTGTATAAAACTGTATATATTCTCGACCTGCAATTCCACACGCCCAGCACTCCCATTCACTCTCACTCTGAGGTCTGGAGGCATGTCCCCCAGGAGTCCAGATTCTTGGGTGATTGCTCAAGGGGTGTGGACAGGGCCTGGACTGCAGCTGGTCAGTGCTGATTCTGCAGCATAGGAGTAAGGAGAGGATGGTCAGCTAGGAGGGAACCATGCTGGAACGGCGGTGTCCCAAGGTACAGAGCAACAGCCGTTTTTGGCAACAGTAGGGCTCACCCCTGGATATTCCGAAGTCACACCCCCTGTCTCCCTGGGCAACCAGAGGAGGCAGGGCATCTTCTCAGGTGGCAAGCACAGCGGAACAGATGTGGGACGGAAATGCAGACTCCTGGAGTAAAGGGTTTGCCTGAAGCAGTACCGGCTTGGGTGGAGTGCGGGGACTAGAAAATGCACACACAGAGCCAGGAGATTCCCAGGGTGGGGCTGACACAGAAGACCATTTTACTGAGCCTAAGATGCACCTGGCCCTCAGGGGACCATCAGCTTAAACAAAAGAGGGCAGGCAGAGGCTGGATCTGACAGGTAACTGTGCTTCGAATACAAACATGTGAGACCGTACAGCAGCATAGACAGGGCCTGAGGCACAGGTTCTCGAAACTCAAAACAGCTTCTCTTCTGCAGGGGAATTTAGCAGGGACAGAAACAAATTCCCACAAAGTTGTTCTGTCAGTAACATCAATCAGGGGCGGGACTGGAAATGAGTGAACACCCCCCAGCCTCCATAAAGCACCCGAGGTTGTGAGGCCTCACCTCCCCCTACTGGATAGAGGCAGAGAGCAGCGACCTGGCTGAGCAGACATAGATTTCCTTGTGATTCAGGCAGGTGCAACCCCCTGGAGTATCTTCTCATTGGAGGCAACTGGGTCACAGCCATGCGGAGTTATCAGTGAGTGGGTGTGACACAGGTGCAAGGTGGGGAAGGAGGCATCAACCTTCCCAGACTAATCTATTTGCTGGGTGGGTCTTTGTGACTTCATAGAGCACCGGAGCAAGTCATATTTGAGTTGTCAGCAGACCCCTGCAATCTAGTTGCCAGACACCTTTTAAATTCTCCCACATGAGACAGTGCTGACTGAGACAATTGATTTGGACCTTTTGAACTGAGCCAATCACCCAAGGACTATCCAAGTGGTGCCCTGGGTGTGTGGTTATAGGAAGGTTTGATTTTCCTTTTCCAATTGTTACCTTTGGGGGGCGGGGTTACTTAGTTGCTGGTATTTCTCCACAGCTGAGAGTTCAACCCAGAGTAACTGTTTCACTAGGGTCAGACAGAGACCAGCTGAAAACAAGACAGAGCCACTTAGCCCCACCACGCCAAACAGGTCCCCAGTTTCTCAGGCCGTAGCACTGTACAGGTCCTCGACAAAGCTCCAGGTGAAAAGTCAAATGTTGTAAAATAATCATGGAGTGGAATCAGTGGAAAAAACTCTGGTAACATGAATAACCAGAATAGATCAACCCTCCCGCCCAAGGAAAGATATGGCAGATGTAACTGAAGATCCTATTCATAAACAGCTGGCCAAGATGTCAGAAATTGAATTCAGAATTTGGATTGCAAACAAAATTAATAGAATGGAGGAAAATTTGGAATTAGAATTTCGAGGGGCTATTCAAAACTCGGTATTAGAAATTCAAGGAGAAATTCAAAAGTTGTCTCAAGAAGTCAATGAATTTAAAGACAAAACCACCAAAAATGTTGACACATTGAAGCAAGAATTTGCAGCCCTCAAAGATCTGAAAAATACAGTAGAATCTTTCAGCAACAGAGTGGACCAAGCAGAAGAAAGCATTTCTGACATTGAAGACAAAGCTTATGAACACTCCCAAACTCTCAAAGAGGAAGATAAATGGAGAGAAAAAAATGGATCATTCTCTCAGAGAGCTCTGGGATAAATCGAAGAATGCTAATATCCGCATCATTGGAATCCCTGAAAGTGATGAATTGGCTTCACAAGGCACAGAGGCCCTTCTCCATGAAGTTATGAAAGAGAATTTTCCAGACGTGCCAAGAGATTCTGAAATTCAGATAGCAGTTTCAGAACCCCAGCACAACTCAACCAGAATAAGACATCTCCCAGGTATATCATAATTAACTTCACTAAAGTTAATATAAAGGAGAAAATTCTGAAAGCAGCCAGACATAAGAAATCCATTACCTACAAAGGGAAGAATATTAGAATGACTGCAGATCTCTCTGCTGAAACTTTTCAAGCCAGAAGAGGGTGGTCATCAACTTTTAATCTCCTAAAACAAAATAACTTTCAACCCTGGATCCTGTATCCATCTAAACTGAGTTTTATTTATGATGGAGAAATTAAACACTTTAGTGACATTCATATGTTGAAGAAATTTGCCATAACCAAACCAGCTCAACCTATAGAAGACTGAAACTGGACCCACACCTTTCATCCTTAACTAAGATAGACTCTCACTGGATTAAACATTTAGACTTAAGACATGAAACTATAAAAATACTAGAAGAGAGTGCAGGGAAAACCCTTGAAAAAATCAGTCTGGGTGAGTATTTTATGAGGAGTACCCCCCTTCCAGGCAATTGAAGCAGCTTCAAAAATATACTACTGGGACCTGATCAAAATAAAAAGCTTCTGCACAGCCAAGAACATAGTAAGTAAAGCAAGCAGACAGCCCTCAGAATGGGACAAGATATTTTCAGGTTATGTCTCCAACAAAAGTTTAATAACCAGAATCCACATAGAACTCAAATGTATAAGCAAGAAAAGAACAAGTGATCCCATCGCAGGCTGGGCAAGGGACTTTAAGAGAAACTTCTTTGAAGAAGACAGGTGCATGGCCTACAGACATATGAAAAAATGCTCATCATCCTTAATCATCAGAGAAATGTGAATCAAAACTACTTTGAGATATCATCTAACTCCAGTAAGATTAGTCCATATCACAAAATTCCAAGACCAGAGATGTTGGTGTGGATGTGGAGAAAAGGGAACACTTCTACACTGCCAGTGGGAATGCAAATTAATACATTCCTTTTGGAAAGATGTTTGGAGAACACTTAGACATCCAAAAGATTATCTCTTACTACTACAAGAAACTCTACACCCAGAAATTTGACAATGTGGAGGAAACAGACCAATGTCTCGAATCACACCATCTCCCCAGACTTAATCATGAAGAAGTAGATTTCCTTATCAGACTAATATCAAGCACTGAGATAAAAGAAACAATAAAAAAACTTCCAACAAAAAAAGCCCTGGACCAGATGGCTGCACACCAGAATTCTATCAAACCTTCAAAAGAAGAGCTTGTACCTACATGCAGAGCCTATTCCAAACATTGAGAAGGAAGGAACCTTCCCCAGTATGTTCTATGAAGTAAACATAACCCTGATACCAAAACCAGGAAAAGCTCCAACTAAAAAGGAAAACTTCAGACCAATTTCACTAATGAATATTGATGCAAAAATACTCAATAAAATCTTAGCTAGTAGATTATAGCTACACATTAAATATATATAAATCACCATCAAGTAGGCTTTATCCCAGGGATCCAAGGCTGGTTTAACATACACAAATCCATAATTGTAATTCACCATATCAGTAGAAGCAAAAACAAAGATCATATGATCCTCTCAATAGACACAGAAAAAGCATTCGATAAAATTCAGCATCCTTTTCTAACAAGAATACTTAAGAATATAGGCATAGATGGCACATTTCTTAAACTGCTTAAAGCCATCTTCAACATACCAACAGCAAATATCATACTTAATGGAGCAAAACTGAAAGCTTTTTCCCTTAGAACGGAAACCAGACAAGGATGTCCTCTATTGCCACTACTATTCATAGTGCTGGAAGTCCTAGCCAATGCAATCACCCAAGAGAAGGACATAAAAGGCATCCAAATGGGAGTAAAGGCAGTCAAATTCTTGATCTTTGCTGATGATATGATCTCATACTTAGAGAACCCCAGAGACTCATCCACAAGACACCTGGAAGTGATTAAAAAATACAGTAATATCTCAGGGTATAAAATCAATGTCCACAAATCAGTAGCCTTTGTATATGCCAATAATAGCCAAATTGAAAAGCTAATCAAAGACACAATTCCCTTTATAGTAGCTTCAAAAAAAAATGAAATACCTAGGAATATCCCTAACAAAAGAGGTGAAGGACCACTACGAAGAGAATTATGAAACCTTAAGAAAAGAAATAGCAGAAGACATTAACAAATTGAAGAACATACCATGTTATTGGCTGGGAAGAATCGACATTGTTAAAATGTCTGTACTACACAAAGCAATCTACAGATTCAGTGCAATCCCTATTAAAATACCAACATCATACTTTGAAGAACTAGAAAAAAGAGTTCTTCATTTCATGTGGTACCAGGAAAAAAATCCATATGGCCAAGGCAATTCTTAGTAATGAAAACAAAGCCAGAGGCATCACTCTACCTGAATTCAGGTTATGTTACAAGTCCACAGTGATCAAAACAGCATGGTATTGGCACAAAAATAGAGACATAGACAATTGGAACCAAACAGAAAACCAAGAGATGAAACCAGTCTCTTATCTTTGATAAGCCAAACAAAAGCACACACTGGGGAATAGAATCGCTATTAATAAATGGTGGTGGGAGAACTGGATAACCACATGTAAAAGACTAAAACTTGACCTGCACCTTTCATCACTCACAAAAGTGGATCCATCATTAAATCTAAGACATGAATTGATAAAAATTGTAGAGAAAAAGTCTCTTAAGGATGTTAGAGTGGGGAAAGATTTTATGAAGAAGCCAATCGCAACAACAACAACAAAAATAAACAAATAAGACTTAATTAACCTGAAAAGCTTTTGCACAGCTAAGGACACAACAAATAAAGCAAAAAGACAACCTTCAGAGTGGAAAAATATATTTGCATGGTATTAATCTGACAAAGACTTCATAACTAGGATCTATGAAGAATTCAAATTAATCAACAAAAAAAGGGCAAATAATCCCATCCATCATAGGGCAATAGACACCAACATAACCTTCTCTGAGGAAGACAGATGAATGGATAGCAAACATATGAAAAAATGCTTATTATTGGCTTGGCACCCATAGCACAGTGGTTACAGTGCTGGCCACATATACCAAGGGGTGGTGGATTTGAACCTGACCCGGGACAACAAAACAACTGCAACCAAAAAATATCCAGGCATTATGGCAAGCACTTGTATTCCCAGCTACTTGGGAGACTGAGGCAAGAGAATTGCTTAAGCCCAAGAGTTGGAGGTCCCTGTGAACTGTGACACCACAGCACTCTACCAAGGGTGACATAGTGAGACTCTGTCTCCAAAAAAAAAAAAAAAAAAATGCTTATCATCCTTAATAATCACAGAAATGCAAATCAAAACTACCCTGAGATATCACCTAACCCCAGTGAGACTAGCCCACACCACAAAGTCCCAAACTTGCAGATGATGGTGCAGATATGGACAGATGGAAACATTTTCACAATGCTGACGGAACTGCAAATTAATACAGTCTGTTCAGAAAGAAGTATGGAGAATCCTCAAGGAACTCAAATTAGACCTCCTATTTGATCCTGCAATCCCATTATTAAGCACCTACATAGAAGAAAAAAAAATCATTTTATCATGAAGACATTTGCACTAGATTGTTTATTGCAGCTTAATTTATAATCACCAAGAAAGCAAATATCCAATGTACTCAATACTAATACAAAGCCAGCAGACAACTAATACACACCCAAGAGAAAAATTCAATTCAGTTAAAGTTGGAGTAGGGGGGAGGTGAGAGGGGTAAGAGAGGAGGAGGGGAGAGGATTGGTGTGCTCCCACTTAATGGACACAATGTAAAGATGTGTGGCACACATCTTGGATATGGGATGCAACTATAAGAGGGACTCTACCTAACACATGCAAATATTGTAACCTAGTGGTTTGTACCCTCGCATTAACCTGAATTTTGTTTTAAAGTAAAAAAAAAACTATATTAAACTACAATAGATTAATAAAACAGAACAGAAATCAATAAAATTAAAAACAGAAAATAATTGACAAAACCAAAAACTGTTGCTTTGAAAAGATCAATAAAACTTATAAACCCATAACCAAGCTAAAGAAAAAAGTTACTAATACAAAAACTGAAAAAAGATCATCACTACTAGTCCCATAGTTCTTAAAATGATAATAAATGAATACTATAAATAAGTCTGTGCCCATAAACATGACAATTAGATGAAATGGATGCATTCTTTAGAAGACACAAACTACCAAGACACATACAAGGAGAAATACCAGGGGTACCAAAAAAAAAAAAAAAAAAAAAAAAGGTATACACCATTTAATCACTGTTATAAATGTATTACTTTTCAAAGTTGACTTGAATTATGGGAGCAATGTGTAGTATGACATTTGCTCAAAAGATTGCATTAATCAAATGAATGCTAGCATCACCATGCCATAGGCAGAACAGCCAAAGACAATGACAGAAGCATGGTTGTCTTTGAGTAGCAAAACCATTTTGAAGTGGCATTTAAAATTGAGAATGTTGTCCAAGTACAACAATAATGGAGGTGTGAATATACAACAGAACTTCCAACATGCTTAACAATTGCATGTGTCTGTGACAAGTTTGAGATGCCTGGTATGTGTGATATGCACAAGGGAAGACCTGGATGCCTTGCACAGCAACATGTTCTGCTGCTTCTGCTGTAGTGCTGGAACAGTTGACACACTGGCCACAGAAGCCTGCCAAACAGTGTGCATGTGAGACCGGAGTTAGCAGAACAAGCATATGACACATTCTTATGAAAGTTTTCTTCCCAAGATTATTACATGCACCAAGATGTGAGAGTTTACCTCGATGAGAATTTTCCAGGACAATGGACAGGGCAAAGAGGTGTGATTGAGTTTCTCCTGCATTCTCCTGACTTAACACCCCTTGACTTCTACCTATGGGAGACCATAAAGGATGTGGTATGCTGTAGAAAAATGATGACACTGGACATTTTTCTTCCTGGTACTTTAGGAAGAAATTGAAATATTATGTTCAGTGATACAGGTAGCCACTTTGGTCAGCACCACTCAAGCAGTAGTTCACTGTCATTAGAAATGTCTAGATGCTGATAACCACTTCCAGCTCCTGTTAAGTGCAGAGGTAAACATGACTTACATCCATCCTTTGTTATAGGCATACATTGAGTATTACAATTTTGATACTTGGTTTTGTCTCTTCATAAAATGTGTATATTTTTGGCACCCTCTGAATATATCTTAATGAGCCATATAAATATTTTTAATTGAATAAATAAAAACCTTTTTAAAAATTTCTACAATACCTTCCAGAAAATAGAAGCAGAGGAAATACTTCCTAACTCACTCTATGAGGCTAACATTATATTAATGCCAAATTAGTACATGAAATGACAACCATAGACCAATATGAATCATGAATATAAACACAAAAATCATCAACATAATTTATTACCAGACTGGAACCAACAATGTATAAAAAGAATTATGCACAGATTTATTCCACAGAGATGCAAGTCTGGCTTAACATTTGAGAAATCAATCACTGCAATCCACCATATTAACAAGCTAACAAAGATAAACCAGATGATCACATAAACTGATGCAAAAAAGCACTTGACAAAATTCAATACCCATTTATGATTTAAAAAAAAAAAACTCTTGGCAAACTAGGAATAAAAGAAAACTTCCTCAAATTGATAAAAAAGTTATAAAATAAATGTATAGCTAACATCATACGTAAGGGTGAGAGAGCAGATGCTTATCCCCTGAGAACAGGAAGAAGGCAAAAAAAATGCCCTCTCTCAAAACTCCTACTCAACATCATATTGAAATTTTTAATAGTGCAATAAAACACAAAAGAGAAAAAAAAGCTATGTAGATTGTAAAAGAGAAAATAAAACTGTTTTAATATGCAGATGGCATGATTTACTATGTAGAAAACCCCAAAGATTCTGCCAAGAACAAAAACAAAATCTTCTGGAACTAATGAGGAGTATAGCAGGTCACAGGATACAAGAACAATATATAAAAGCTATCTACATACCTTCAATGAACAAAATAAAATTAGACATTAAAAACATAATATCATTTATAATATATTTAAAAAAATGAAATACCTGAATTTTTGTTAGGCATAATCTTTCATGGGGTCTATATGAAGACAACCAAAAATCACTGATGAAAGAAATCAAAGAAGATATAAATAAATGAAGAGGCATTTTGTGTACGTGAATTGTAAGACTTGATATTAGGATTCAATTCTTCCCAACTTATCAATAACTGAACACAATCTCAATCAAATCTTAGCAAGCTGTTTTGTAAATACTGAAAAACTCATTCTAACATATATATGGAAAGGGGAAAAGCCTAGAATAACAAACTAACGCTGAAGAAGAAAATGTTGACAGACTGACCACTACCTGAGACTTTCTATAATGATGTAGTAATAATCAAAAGAGCACAATATTGTCAAAAGAATGACACATAGTTCAATGGAACAGAAGAGAGTATAGAAATAGACCCACACAAATACAGGATAATGTGATCAACTGATCTTTGCCAAATGAGCAAAGGCAATTGCATAAAGACAGAGAGTCATTGTAAATGGTGCTTTAAAAGAATTGATGTTCATGTATAAAAACTGTGAACCTTGACAACTCTATACTTTTCACAAAAATAAACTCAATATGCATCATAGACCTAAATGTAAAATGCAAAACTATAAAACTTTTAGAAGGAAATATAAGAAAAATTATTCATGGACTTGGGTTTGGTAATGAGTTTTTAAACATAACATAAATTTTCCCTTTGGCAGCTTATATGCTAAAAATAGACACATCAATGGCTTGGCACCCGTAGCACAGTGGTCACAGCATCAGCTACATACACCACAGGCTGGCAGATTCGAACCCGTCCCAGGCTAGCTAAACAACAATGGCTACAGCAACAAAAAAAATAGCCGGGCATTGTGGTGGGCACCTGTAGTCCCAGCTACTTGGGAGGCTGAGGCAAGAGAATCACTTAAGCCCAACAATTTGAGGTTGCTATGAGCTGTGATGCCACAGCACTCTACCTGGGGTGACATAGTGAGACTCTGTCTCAAAAAAAAAAAAAAAAAAGACACATCCAAAGTTCAATCCATGAAACATAAAAGAGATAAGTTGAATTTTGTTAAAATTTTAAAACTTCATTTTATGAAAGACATTGTTATCTTGAGAACAAGCCACAGACTGTGAGAAAATATTTACAGAATATATTCCTGATAAGGACTCATGTCTTAGCCCTTTTGCATTGCTGTAAAGGAAATATCTGAGGTTGAGTGATTTAGAAAGAAAAGAGGTTTACTATGTATTTGGCTCATGGTTCTGAAGGCTGCTGCAGGGAGCTTTCAATCATAGAGGAAGGCAAACAGAAAGAGGCTTGTCACATGGCAAAAGAGGGAACAACAGGATAAGCGCCAGGCTCTTTTAAACAACGAACTCTTGCATGACTAATACAATGATAACTCACTCATCACCAAGCCTTTGGCACTAAGTCAATCATGAGGAATCCACCTCCCAATATCCAAAGAGCTCCCACCAGGTCCAACCTGCAACAATAAGGATCAAATTTCAACATGAGAATTGTAGGGAACTAACATCCAGACTACATCAATTTATATCCAAAATAATCAAAGAACTCCTAAAATTCAACAAGAAAACAGCTCAATTTAAAAACGGACAAAAGATCTGAATGGGATCTGAAGATTTACAGATGAACAAAGTACATGAAAAAAGTGTTGAACATCTTTGTAATCAGGAAAATGCAACTTAACAATGAGATACCATCACACATCTATGAAAAAGGAGCAAGCAAGCAGGGTGCAGTGGCTCACGCCTGTAATCTCAGCATTCTGGGAGGCTGAGGCTGGTGGATTTCCTGAGCTCACAGGTTTGAGACCAGTTTGAGCAACAACAAGACCCCATCTCTAAAAGTAGCTGGGCACTGTGGCCAGTGCCTGTAATCCCAGTTACTTGGGGTGCTGAGGCAAGAGAATCACTTGAGCCCAAGATTTTGAGGTTGCTGTGAACTATGACGCCATGGCACTCAACTGAGGACCACAAAGTAAGACACTGTCTCAAAAAAGGAGCAAGCAATCTGTG
This sequence comes from Loris lydekkerianus, assembly GCA_963574355.1. NCBI lineage: Eukaryota > Metazoa > Chordata > Mammalia > Primates > Lorisidae > Loris > Loris lydekkerianus. The sequence continues at coordinate 10,383 of CAUYPK010102994.1, forward strand.
CATAGATATAGATGAATCTGTAATAAATGACTCATTAAAAAGACCCCTAAAGGCCCCTAACTGTCTCAGCCTGAGTCCCCTCACATCTCAAACCCTCCCTCACATCCCCCCCTCAGCAAAATCTGAGAATAGAATAAGGAAGTTCCCTGAGTCCCCAAGACTCCTAGCCACAGATATAACAATGGTGAAAGCTTACTCAAGTTGAGTTTCCCAAGCTACCAAGCCAAGTTTGTCCCCATGCCAACCACCACGATGTAACCCCTTGAACCAACTACCACACTGTAACCCTGCCCTGAGCTAACCTCCATGTTCTGCTTCTGTGCTTGCTTACTTACCTGCCAACACAGCACAAAAAATGGTATAAAAATCAACCTGCTCCTCACTTCAGGGCTGGCCTGCCCCTTTGGGCAGCAGCCCCCTGCACAGGAGTAATAAATCACCATCTGATATTTATACCTGAAGTGGGGTATGAATTTTTCTTACAGGTAGCAATGAGTACAACATTTCTGGAGGCCCCAGAAAGATTTCCACCCGTGACCCCCAACCAGGCCCACCGCTGCCCAAAAGCTCCAGGGAAAGGCCTTGGAGAGACATTTTTCCACCCCCAGAGTCCTTGGACGTGTGGAGTCAGGGCATAAGTTTCCAAAACTTCTGAAATTGGTGATAAAGCAATAACACTGGGTAAGTTTGTCTAGTCTCTAAAGGTTTTTTTTTGGGGGGGGGAACCAGACCAGTTGGACACAACTACACAGTCTGTTTCCAGACTGGGGGGAGACATCTCTCCCCATCCTGGGTCTTGTATCTGGCTTCCAGGAGTGAGTCCTGGGTCTTCTGTCTGATTCATGGGAGTGAGTCCTGGGTCTCATGGGGGGACTTACAGAGGTGAGTCCTCACTGTGTCTTTGTTTTTGTCTTTCTGTCTCTTGGTAAACACCCTCTTCCATGCCAGTAAGATTGTGTGAAACCTGTCAGTCTTTTTCGTACCCGGTTTGTTAGTTTCTTCTTTAAGCTCACAAGCATGAGTCCCTAGTCTGTCTCAAGTCTATCTGGGTTTTGGACTCACAGAGGAGAGTCCCTAGTCTGTTTCAGGTTTTTCCTTTTAGGACTCACAGAAGGTGAGTCTTTGTTTTGTCTGGTTTTTCTCTTCTTTGGGCTCACAGAGGGTGAGTCCCTGGTCTGTCAAGTTTTCTTCTTTGGACTCACAGAGGGTGAATCTTTAGTCTGTCTAGTTTCTCTTTAGACTCACAGAGTCTGAGTCCCTAGTAAAATCCTAGTTTATGTCAGCACTAATATATATGAATTGTTCATCAAATTTGTGTTTGCTGTTTCCAATAGTTTGTCAGAATTCCTTTCAAAGATTGGTCAATTCCAAGTTTGAGTGTCAATATCTCTGTTTTCTTGTAGTCTGCCAACATGTCAACGTACAATTTGTTTTATCCCCTATCTCTCCCACTGCCCTATAACTCACTTGCAGTTGAGACCCTCTCTTTCCAGCAATTAAAGAGTTACTACAAAGTTTGTTAAAACTATTCCTCTTTTTGGCCACCAAAAAAACTGTGGTTGCTATATTACAAATAGTCTTAAAATAAGGTGCTGGTATTCAGCAAAAGACCCAAGGTCGATTACCCATTTAGAACTCAAAAAAAAAAAAAAAAAAAAATGTGGGGGAGGGAGAAGAGTACTCTTTAAAACAGCAGCCATTACTCTGGTTGGCACACATTCTTCTGATCCTCAGGCAGCCTCCAGGAGGGGGACACTGTGATTTCTCTGAGGGGAGATGTACCCTGGAAAACATCCCAGGGTCCCCGGAGAACCTGGAGCCCTTTCGGAGACCAGTTGATGATCACTCCTAAATTCACCTGTGAGTCCACCTCTGGAGGTAAGCCACTTTGACATCTAATTTCGAATAGTGTCTACGGACATTAATATAATTATTCCCGGTATTTTTGGTGTGCTTCTTTGTTGTGAATCATTAGAAAAATACAAATTCAATTGTTGTCATTTATGTAGAACTTCTGAGGAAAGGCCAAAGAGACCTCAGGTTGCTGGGCTATTGACCTTTCAAAAGCTTTTAGAAGCATGAAAAGCCTCAACCCTACTAGCCAGTCTGGGGCTCCCCAAAATGTGTGTTCACACCCGTCACCAGAAATACCATTAAAATAAAAGCAGGCATCCAATCACTCCCAGTATACTGAAAGTACAGTTTATTTTGGCAACTAAGTTAGTTTTGCTATATTTTGTTTTTAGTAAAGAGAAAAAGTAGAGAAAAAAAAAAAAATGGTTCAAAGAGAAAAATAGGTTGTGACCCAACTGTATTAAATCCTAGCTTTGTCTGTAATGTTAACTCATAAAATGAGACATAACTGTTTTACTAAATTAATCTGTTAAATAGAGCTAGGAGACTGGTCAAAAAGTATAGAATTATACACAGTAGTTATATTTAACTATAACACTGCATCCTACTATGCCTAATTCACATACTCTACTGAGTCTGCTGCTGGCAGAAGCCAAGTGACCCACTTGCCTATACTTAAAAGATGACATCTAAAGACAGTCAACATGCCCTCCTCTGGCCACATAGCTGGCTGGTCAACACACAGCTGAAGTCTGAGGAAACTCCTCGAGAAACTTGTCTTAATTAGACTTTTGAACTTTGGGGAAAAGGGAGAAATGTTACAGAGACAAATAAAAACTCATATGTATATTAGCTCACCACCACAGTACTATTAAGGCCTGAGTAGAAAACCCCATAAGAGTCACAGTCCTTAAGGCCTCAGTGCTAAAATATCAGCACCTGCAGAAACAAGCTAATATTGTGACCCTAAATTAAGATAAGGTATGATCAACTCCTTAGACATTAGATTGCCAGCAAGTCTGTGAAAAAGTGTGTAAAAGTGCATAAGTGTGGTGTGACAAAAAACAGACCCTCCCCTTAAATAAGATTATTAAGTCTTTGTTGCAGTTTTTGTCTAGGAGGAGATTAGGGTGTATGCTCCTTAGTCAGGGTAGAGCCATCCAAAATGTTTAAAACTGCTTTGTTCATGACCTTGCTGAGGTTCAGAGAGTTTGTGCCTGGAGATGAGAATCTAATGTCTAAGCTCACCTGAACCTTAAAAAAAAAAAAAAAAAAAAAAAAATGAGAGTTCCCTACCCAGCGCTAAACATCAGCCCCTTCCCAGCAACACAGATGAATCAAGGATTTGATTTCCAAAAAGACCAGTGGGGAAATGTAATAACCAACTCAGCAAAAAGACACCAACAGGCCCCGAGCTATCTCAGCCTGAGGCCCCGGCATGTCTCCCCCGCCCCCCCCCCCCCGCTACCCCCCTTCCCCAGCAAAATCTGGGAACAGGTTTCAGAATAAAATAAGGAAGTTCCCTGAGTTCCCAAGATTCCTAACCACAGGTAAAACAATGTTGAATGCTTACTCAAGCAGTTTCCCAAGCTACCAAGCCAAGTTTGTTCCAGTGCCAACCACTATGATGTAACCCCTTGAACCTACTACCACACTGTAAACCACACTGAGCTAACCTCCACGTTCTGCTTCTGTGCTCATTTACTTGCCTGCCAACACAGCACAAAATGGTATAAAAATCAACCTGCTCCTCATTTCAGGGCCACCTGCCCATTGGGCCCCCATGCAGGTATAATAAATCACCATCTGATTTACACCTGAAGTGGGGTCCAAGTTTTTCTTACAAGTGGCAATGGGTACAACAAACCTTATATGCATATTTCTAAATAAAAGAAGGCAGTCTGCAAAAACTACATATTATATGATTCTGAAAGTACGCTGGAGCTTTAAATGGTAGGTTCTCGGATGGACAAAGAATTGAAAGACACATCACTAATGAACACAGAGCCACAAAACAGACTAGGACAGGATTGTTCCTTGTGAAAAGAGCCCTAAAAAAGAAAACCTGCTTGCCACCCTCACCAGCAATCCATCCACATTCCTTCCAAGGAGGCACTTCAAGCCAGGTCAGGGTGTACCCTGGCGGGAGGCTTTTAGTCAACACACCCTTTCAGAGCAGACAGGACAACCAGGATAGAGTATTCAGAGTTTATTGCCAGACATAAAAAAGCTCTACAAAAGTTAAGACAAGCCTTAGCAATAGAGGGGTTGGGGAAATGGCTCACCAATCTTTACTCAAATTTCTATTTCTTATATATCATACCTAAAGCTACCATTTTTCCAATGTAGTATTATCTCTTAATTTTCATAGTTCAAAGCAAAGGTCATATTAATTTTTAGTATAATTCAATGACCTATTATAACATTCCACTTCAAAAGTTAATCTCCTAACTGAAGCCACTTAAACTTTGCAAGATAGACATTTTTAGGGTGGGAGCTAAATTTACAAAACACTAAGTATGGGAAGCAGAGAAGGTCAGGCAGGACCTATGCCAGCCAGACCAACTGTGTCAAATAGCAGTTAAGGGACAAAGGTCAGGCAGGACCTACACCAGCCAGACCAGCTGTGTCATGTCCCCCTGAGCCTGCTTGACTCCATATTATTCTCCCTACATGTGCTTTTACAGGGCTCCTCTGCCCTGTTGATCCATCTGCCTTTGAATAAGTTCATTCCTACCTTCGTCTTCTCTAAGCTTTGTCAATTTAAACTACTTCCCTCTGGGTTGCTCTCTGCTTTGGAGTTCCCTCTGAATAACAGTCAGAGGCTGCTTTTTGCTTTTGAGAGACCCCTCCAATTCCATTTCTAGGTCATTCAGAGAAAAGAGATGGCAAATAAATCAGTGATTATCTGATTTCCTGAAGGGAGGGAAGGTAAAGGAGAGTTGAAAAGGTAAAACACAAAATATCTTTTAGGGTGGTAAAACCATGATACTGTAATGATAGATAATCAACACGATGCATTTGTTAAAATCCACACATCTTTACAGTATAAAGAATGAACTTAAATGTATGTAAATGTAAAAAAGCCATTTAGATGGTCAGGGGATAAAAGATTGGAATGCAGATTGTGATGACATAACCATATATAAAATGCATGAAACAACCTCACTAAAAGGCCTTGGGGGAAAGGTGTTGACCTAGGCACTTAGAAATGAGTGCCATCTGTAAGACTAAAGTCAAGAGGAACTGTATATCAGCATTGCACTATAGTAGATAAGGTTTCCCAGGGGAGTATGTGTTAACAATTCTGAAACTACTACATATTTGTGCAGGAAGTGAACAATTAAGGAAATGGTTAGCAGATGGCAGGAGCCAGATTTCTCACTGTTGGAGTGGGAAGTTGCAAGTAATGGAGAAGACTAGACTGATCCATGTGGCAATGGATTCTACTTGGAGACATCAATATGGACTCAGTTTAGTTTCATATAGATACAGATGTTCACATGCAGAAATATTTGTAAATGTGTGTGTGTGTGTGTGTGTGTGCATGTACACAAACATATTGCCTTGCTCTCTTGGCTGGGAGGTCCTACAAGCAATGACACTGAGCACTCAGTAGCAATAAGCACCCTTCCATCACCCAACCACACCACTTAACCTATCCCCTTAATCCTTCAAGTCTCACAACAGGTTACATGCCCACCTCTCTGGTCTCTAAGTACCCTGTGAACTTCATGTTATTCCATCCCACAACTTGAAATGACCTGTTGATAGTTTTTTTCACCCACTCCACATCAAGTGCCCACTGGTTGGTAATTGTCTTACTCATCTGGTGTCATCTCCCTATACATTTGCCAGTGCTGTCTTTGTAGGCGGGGGCGGGGGAGGCCATACTCAAAGCCTCCCCTCTAATTCCCATGTACCTTCCAAGTTAGTCAGTCTGATGTGAATGTTAACTCAAATCTCTCCTCTCCAGACCATGTGGGTTTGCTTTTCCTCTTACAAATTTGCCAACATCAAAAGAAACAATGCCAATGAACTACCACTTTAGCAAAAAGAGATATATTTCCTTCAACCATAAAAATAATTATTCTGTCCAGAATACTATCTCCTGGGAAAGCTGGGTCCCAGCATGCAGCAGCTTCAGCAGGCTCAGGATTTCCCTAACCTCCTGCTGCTTCTTGCTTTTGCTATAGTCATGGGAAGTCCAGGATGTATTTCTTAGAGCAGAGCCAAACTGGAATCTCAAAGGAGAGTGCTGAGATGGGGAGGGGAGTGCAGAGACTTACTCTGGACCTGCATGGGTGCAACCATTTCTTTTGGAAGAGCAGTTTTTGTGGTTTCAGAGGAACCAGAAGGCTCCCCCTCCAAAGACACCTGCACATCATAACTATGACTCTGTGTGGGCCTGTGATATATTACTCCTGCAATAGCAGTCGAGAGGAATGGATATTAGAAAATTAGCTTCCATTAACCCAAAGCACAGAAGAGTCCAGAAGAATACAACTTCTTCACTCTTACTCTTTTGCCCAAAGATCTCTTCTATATCTGTGGGCTGAGAAAAACAGTCACCTTTCTTCTTACAGAGGTTGGCAAACTAATATCCGAGGCTGTTAGAATGGTAGGCGTGAGGTGGATGCACATGTGTATACATACACATTGGAAACCACCCTCAGGACATAGATGAGGACCCACTATGTGAAACCACCACAACTTGAACATAGATGGGACCCAATATAAATATCAGATCAGCAAATGAATGGATAAAGGGACTCAATATAAATATCTGATCAGGAAATTATCTTATTGCCTAATAGTTTAACAAGGAAGAATCTGGACAGGCAGGAGTGAAAGATGCATTTTAGGATAGAATGAAAAATAACATCACAGGGGAAAACTATATTGATTGACTTACGAGTGGCTTAACATTCATTAAGTAGATGCAATGAATTTTGGCAGGAAAATCATATACAAAGACTGTGAAGGCATGATAACAGAGTATCAAACTGAAGTATTTCTTCCAAAAGACTTATAGCCTACAGAGTAGGAAGGTGTCCAGAAATACAGAATGACTTAGCTATGGGGAAAAGAATATAAATGAGTCACACTTTGGAAGATTGAAATGAAATATTCATAGAATACAACATATGAGGAAGTAAATAGACCCTAAAAGAATAAGTCCCTTCCTTTATGCATCTATCCCCTCCACTCACCACTATTGATATATGCTTAGGAATCCAAGTGAGTGGAGAAGTCAAGAATCAGAGGGAGTAGAAGAGGATAAATCTCTTTTCTCCCAAAAAGAGAGAAGAGGATGATTTTCTTCTCAATTATTTCAAAAGAGGGCTTAGAGCTTAATAAGAGAGCAGAATAATGGAACATGGGAGAATTACAACCCTTTCATTTCAAACAAAATCACATCCTCTAAAAACAAGGTTTATGTTTTATTTATTCTCAAGCTTAAAGGCATAGCTTTAGAGTGTTGATGAAAATAAGCAATTCTCTGAACACCAGGATCTATAATTAAAGTAACTAAATAGTGCCTAATGATTACACTCCATTGAAGGGGCCTGAGGTCCAGTGTATCTGAAGAAGGACATTTGGGTAGTAGAGGAACAGACTAAGAAGGTCTGGGGACCTTGTCAGATTACTTTGGAGAAAAAAACAGCTGCTTCCAAAAATAAAGATTTTTTCTTCTTGATGAAATTGATGGAATTCTTCGTGATATTCCCAGCACTTTATTCAGTACTTGGTCCAGAATGAATGAAGTGAGCCCTTAATGAGATGCTATTCAGAGGCCAACCTTCAAGAATATTAAAATGTATCAGAGAATTCTGGCTCTCAACAGCTCACCATTTCATTTTTCAGGCAAAAGCCTTATAATCCAATAGAGATAGGGTGATTTAGCTATTAGAAAAAGCATATGAAAAAACAAAGCTATGGAATTCTGAAATGAAATTTTTTTTTAGGATCAGACATATTAAGAGCCAAAGGATTCTCAAAGAACAAGTCTCTTCTTTAATGCATCAAAGGGTATCTGCCCTGGCTGCAGCTTAGACTCCCGTCTTTTTTTTTTTTTTTTTTTTTAATTGCCTTATGAAAACTCCCACATTACTTATATTTAATTGTTCTAGATTGGGGCCCAGGCTACAGTGTTTTGTGTAAATGCCCTCAGGTAATTCCCATTTGCAATCAGGTTGGAGAAGCTCTAATACACACTTGCAGATATGAGGAGTGATCTGTTTTCCCAAGAGCACAGCACCAGTGAGAGACAGACCCTATTTAATTTTAAATTTGAGGATAGAATATTCTTTACTTAAGAGTTTGCAGCCTAGTGTTTACATTGCAAGCATTCAGACATTTGATTGCTGGGCCACCATTGACTTTTACCTGGAGCCCCACAAATATTAGGGAGGGTCCAAAACCAAAAGTACATTCTATAGAACACTACACACCTCCTTCAGCTCAGAGGGTTTATTTGCAGGGAGGGAAGAACCTGGGGTTAGACATGGAGGTGGAATTCCAGCCAACTTGAACTGGGATCTGGGCTGTCCCTATCCTTACTCAAAGCCTTTTCTGAGACTATTTTCTTTGGACCTCTTAGAATTACAAGTGCCTGGAAAGTCCCCAGAATCATCAACCAATATAGAGAGAAACTGAGGTTATTGGAGAAGAAGGGTCTTGACCAATACAGGGGTGACAAACAGCCTGTGGACCCCTGCATCCTGGCCTCTGGTGAATACCAAGGCTCCCCAGTTTTCTTCATACCCCTTAGCCAGAGGTTCTGCCTTCATTTTGTTGGACTTTAATTTTCTTGTCTATGAATGAGGACAATGCTGCCACCTTCCAAAGGCACCCAAGGATGAAGAAGTATTCCTGGGCCATTTTTGCAGCCTTAACCAAAAACTTCTCTGTGAAGAGACAAGTGGATGGCCTCCTGCCTGTGAGAAGTCCTGGCTATGTGTCCAGAGTGGCCACAAGTCACCTGGCCATGGCTGTCAGCACTGGCAGTTTATGCATCCTGAAGTTGAGATTGATCACCCCAGTCCTAAATGAGCACTAAGGCTACCCATCCGAATTGTGAGGGCCTTGGCCCACGAAAAGACTGAATTGGGGAGCAGAAACTTCCCTAGTTCACATGGCTCTGCTACTGCATCTTGGAATTCTCTCTTTCTCAATCAATACTTGTCTCACCCCCAAGAACCCTAACCACCCTCACCCACACTTCTAGGGTGGTGTTCAGTGGAGCGGGGCCAGTTAATCTTGTCCACTTGTTACCCGAATTTCATTCTTCAGTAAGACCTTGGTCTACTTCAAAGAATGGACCCATGGACCACAGATCTGTGGTAAGAAAGGATTTATTATACATAAAAGAATACAGAAAAAGCACCAGAGCTCCTGGCAGAGGCAAAGACCCAAGTCGGAATATGGTAGCATAGGTCCTTTGTACTTAAATTTGGCCAGGACTTGGTAAGAAATGAATGGATATAGTCCCTTCAGCTCAGGGCGAGGTGAATGAGCACATTAATGAATGGATATTGTCCCTTCTGCTAGGGGCAAGGTGAACCAGCACTCCCTTCATGAAATTACTCAGGCCTAGAAAATGAGGGGTCCCTATTCAATTTTGAATGGGGGATCCCTGTATCAGGACCACTGACAGATCCTCACGTGGGAATCAGCCACCGGCCCCACACGCAGGGGTTCAGCATAGAACTTATCACACTCACCGAAGCTGGCTTCCCCCTTGCTCACCAGTAGGCCTTCCAGCAGCCCAGTCAGGGCGAGGAGGCTGCCCAGAGCAAGCCAGTCCTCGGTGTCCATATGGCCTCTGCCAGGGCTGCCAAGAAGGCAGCAGGCTAGGTGGGGAGCAGGGGAAGTGGAAACCCTGTCTCCCACTGATGGGTCTACTCCTGAGGCAACAGAAAAGATGAGAAGAAAGGGGCTGGCAGGGCTTGAGAAAGGGAGGCACAGCCCCACCCTCTGGGACACCCCTCTCCCAATTTCCCAATGCTCCCACCCAAAAGAGTTTGAGTATTTATCTAATTGTATAATTGGATTGACATCTAATGAAAACGTGTTTTTAAATTCTTCATATTCGAACGCATTGATTTCATTTGGGGGTTTTCAAAATAAATTCTCTCTTTCTGACAATATTCATGGGTTTAATCTGGAAAATATTCAGTTGCCAAAAGATTTCTTGAGAAACTTTAATTTTTTTAAAGTTCAAGTTTCACAGAGTAAAGAAGACAACCATCTGATGGCAATTAAACCTGTATTTGGGAGGGGGAAGACATTATCTCATTCAAATGTAAACAGAAAGCAATTTAAAACATATTTCACAAACAGATCCATAAATATTTGTCTGATCCACTAATAAATATTTTTCAGATAACTAAACAGCTTATTTTTATACATAAAACTCCCAAATTCTTATTTTATTCTTGTAGTTCCCATAGTTTGATCAAGGTTGACTGCTTGATAGTGCCAATAGAATTTCCCTTGATTTTAATTTTAATTACTAATACTGAATTTGGGAGAAACCAGGAAAGGCTCTTGGGTTCTAGAACAGATATGAAGAGAAGCTTTTATGTCTATTTTTTCTTCCTCTGCTTCCTTTTTCCTTATCTTCATCAATGAATAGGAAGTTACCTTCAGAAGATCTCACTTAGGGCTCCATAGCCTAGTTGTGGTTCACATCACTAACTTATCTGCCTGCCAAAATAATTCATATCTGAGGTCTAATTTGCATTCACAAAATGCTGGACTACAGCACAGACATTAAAATGGGTCAAACTGGTCTCACCACAGTCTATTCAACCATGCTGATTTACAGCAGCCATGACAGTGATGGAAATGCTCAAATTTTCTGGAACAGCTGTGTTGGAAGAGGCTAAATTACTGTCTTCATTTTCAGTTCTTGTTCTCTCTTTTTCTCTTCCCCTTTCTTCCCTGTTATTATTTATTGGTTGCTCTTTGCCACAAATAGGCTTAACAGAAAAATGTGCTGTGTTGGCTCGAATAGCAAATTTAATTAGGATACAGAAACCAACTCAGAAAGCCAAGCCAGTTCAGCCGTAGCCACTGAGTTCTGGAATCAATGACGACGTCTCTCTTTGGTCTTTGAGCACTTTAGTTTCATGAGGAGGGCTTAAAGACAACATGGGCTCTATATTTCACTTAGTCACTCTGCGGTGAGCTTGATCACTTAACTCTGGTAGCCTATAGGGTCACTCAGAGTGAGTAATGAGATGTATTTGAACAACATAAGCATAAATATATATCTGACCACAAAATTTCCCCAGATCCCAAGGGCCAGTTTTCTCCCATTTGTGGCCATGTTGGCTTTGAGTTATTGTTATAAAATGCATATTTTAAACAGTAAATAAATGAGAATGCTACCCAGCTGCAGGGCAAATGATTGACAAAATAGCTGTCAGGTTTGCCTTCTATCACTGCACTGGTTTAAAACATGCATCACATTAGCAGTTTGGCAGTAACTAATAGTATAGCCACACAGTAATAAAGCACCACTGTTGTGTCTCTGCCGGGGAGAGATCCGATTTTAGACATGAAAGTTGCTCAGAAGGAAGTGGTAGCCTGGACATTCTTTACTTAGCAAAGCTCTCATATCTGAAACTTAGAAATACACAACTAAACAAAACCCAACTCCACCTCCATTCAAACCTGAGTTTCAAGGTCTCCTAATACCTGACCTCTACCAAGGAAATACAAAATATGAGATTACCCAACCCAAATGATTATGGCCTATCTTCATCCTACTGAAAAGTACAACAAAAGAATTATGGATGTGGGAAAGTACTAGGTGATACAGAACTTCATTATTTTCCTTTTAGGGAGATAAGTTGCTGAAAGTTCGCTCCTAGTGGTGAATTTACTCAGTCACTTTGTATCAAATTAATATTTTTGTCCAGGAAAGTCACCAATATGGGACATTTTAATTATATAGATATGTTGAAAGTTTTCCAAAATTCTGATAGAATGGTATAATTGGACTTTCTTTTAGTTTGTTGTGCAAGCTTGAGACTCTGACTTACTAGACAAATGAGATTCTATAGTGTCTTTTTCCATACACTTAGAATATAATTTTTTAAAAAAGAACTGGATATAAGAGTCATGGATTCTTAAGGCCAAAATTGTCTTGGAAGAAACTTGTTCTGGTCTCAGCATGCAACTATTGTGAAAATGCCTGTTGTCCTTGTCCCAACCTCACTGGTAAAAATGTACCATTGTCTCTCCTGGTTAGAACAAATTATTCTTAGTGTTTGCTCATTATTGAAATAGAGCAGAGGTTGTAAACGTGCCCGGAGGCTGGCCACCTGTTGTATGTGTGTGTGTGTTCTGATAAAACTTTTCTTTGTAGCCACTAAAATTTGAATTTCTTCTAATTTTTACCTATCATAAAGTTAGTTGAGGCTGCTCGGACAAAGACTGACAGTCCGTTACTGAGATGCTTGCTCCTGCTAATATTGACTAGGACTTCTAAGGTACTTCAGCACATGACACCGAACAATCTTTTCCCCAAACTAGGGGCTAAAAATTCCAAATTCCCCTATGACTTTGAAATTCAGTTGCTTGCAACCCTTTTTAGTACCAGTTTAGGTACCATTCAGGATTCTGATATGAAAGCAACAGTATCAACTTGGACTGACATAGATAGAAAACAAAATTATTGAAAGGTATTACACATCTCACAGAATTTTTAGAAAGGCTGGAGAACAAGGTTTGGAAATACGTAATTTCAGGAAAATACTTGAAATCATTTTGCAAAATTGCTGGTGAGGATGCCCCCAGCCATGGTTGCCAACATTAGATGGATGTAATATATGCTTGTGGAGGAAAGTTACCAATTCTCATGAAGACTGGGAAAATATACTCCATTTCTTTCTTTCTTTCTGTTCTACTTTTGAACAGCCATACACACTGATTCCTCCATGCAAATTGTGCTGCAATTCACTTGTTCCTTACACAGAATCTTGATTTTCTTTAATTTGATTTTTAAAGTCCCAGAATGTTATAGTGTGAAAAACTTGAAAAATTAGACAGACCTCACCTTCCATTCAGTGTGATCTTCTAAAAAGATGATAGATGATTAAATGGTGTCTGTCAGAAGAGCTAATTTAACAAAAATATCAACTATATCCTAAAGCAGCCCAATCTATTTCCTGGAAATTTCTGTTACTCAGTTTTTCTTATACTAAGTTGAAATTTAATTTGATATAACTTCCACCTGTATGCTAATTATGCTCTTTTAAGTAACACAGAAGAAATTCACTTCCTCTTTTACAAACCTTCACTTCAAGTATAGGGAGAAAGCTTTGACCCCCTATCCCCACTACACTAGGCTGAATGTCATCACTTTCCTCCAGCCTTCCTGAGGTAACAAGATTCCAAACCTCAGTTTCTGCCAGGCATCATCTGTGGAACCGCACTAGATTGTCAATGCCTCCTAAATTGGTTCAGACCTATATTTGCGAGTAATATTAACAACTTCTAAAAATATATTCATCTCCTATTTTGTTAGGAACTTACTCAATCCTGAATTCCTCTTGCATTTTTTATGGATTTTATGTGTTATATTTTAAGAAGAAAGAAGGAATCTTGACATTCCTAGACACAACTTTATCTCTGCAGGTGCTTTCTGTTTGTTTTGTGCCTTACCATATGTTCAGCAACAGTAGCTTCTTGAGGAAATCAAATCCCATATTTCTTTTCCTAAGGTAATCTCATAGCTTGGGAGCTAAATTAGAAGCCTCTCTGGAACCTCTGTAATGACTTCATAGTCAACATCTGCAACATGCTAGGTGTTCAACACAACGAAGTAAACAGAGAAAGAATAAAAGAGAGTTTTATGGGGGTGGCTCCTGTGGCTCAATGAAGTAGGGCACCAGCCCCATATACCAGAGGTGGTGAGTTCAAACCTGACCCCAGCCAAAAAAAAAAAAGAGAGAGTTTTATGGAATACTAAGAGAAAGGATCTTTTGTTTGATTATTTTTATTTACGATATTGTTTCTTAGTGATTATTAATTTGAAAAGTTAGAATGATGAGGAAATTCTAACATGTGAATTTGTGGAAGTGGGGGATATATGAGTAGGAACTGGGAAAAAAGAACATGAATTTGTTTTTTATAGCAAAGTTTTCACAATTTTATAATGTATTTCAGTGAATCCACACTTAAAAAGATCTAATTCCTCTTGAAGATAAATACATATATCTAGAATAAAATCTCTTAAAAGGATAAGAAGTGAATTAGCAACCTAAATTGATCATTGAAAGTCTGTCTCCAACAACTGTATAGCTTCTGGGTAAAGAGTCATTTGTGTTTAATTTGTAATCACTGATGCGTCTCAAAAATGTATGTACAGTGATTCAAAGTAATTTTCTAAAATTTCTAGGTTAAATATGCAAAACTTTACTTCTGCTTCTGAAATATATAGAAAACATACAGTATTTAAATGGGATCATTTTGTTTTAAATGTATCTATATGTTAACTGATTTAACCTGAAACACAGAAAAATAAAATAACTTGGCCAAAGTTGCAAAGCTCATAAATAGTGGAGCTGGAATTTGAATTCAGCTGATTCCAAAATTCATGTTCTGGTCTCCTTTTAAAAAAATATAATAATGTTCAGGAATACAAGTTGAATTTCATCATTATATACTGGTGAAATTGGGGTTTTTAGTGTACTCATCACCTGAATATTGTACACTGTACCCAATAGGTACTTTTTCATCCCTCTCCCTCTACCCCTTTTCCCCACTTGTGAGTCTCCAAGGTCCACAATTCTGTGTGCCCTTGTATAGCCATAGTTTAGCTCTTACTGATATGTAAGAACATGTGGCATTTAATTTTCCATTCCAGAGTTACTTCACATAGGATAAAGGCCTCTAGTTCTATCTGAGCTACTGCAAAAGAACTTATTTTATTCTTTCTTATCACTAAGTAGTATTCCATTATATTTTTTATACACATGCACTACATTTCTTTGTCCACACATTGGTTGGTAGACAGGTAGGTTGATTCCTTATCTTTGCAATTGTGAATGGTGCTGTGATAAACATACATGTGCATGTTTTAAAACAATGACTTCTTTTCCTTTGAGTGAATACCCAGCAGTGGGATTGCTGGATTAAATGCTAGATCTACTTTTAGTTCCTTGAGAAATCTTCATACTGAAATCCATAGAGGTTGTACTTATTTATATTTCCATCAATGGTGTTTACATTTTCTCTTTCATGGCATTGGTGCCAACATCTGCTGTTTATTGGCTTTTTTATAATGGCCATTCTAATTGGAGTAAAATGATATCTCATTGTAATTTAATTTGCATTTCTCTGGTGATTAGTGATGTTGAGTATTATTTTGTCTTTGTCAGCCATTTGTATATTTTCTGAAAAATGCCTGTTCATGTCATTTGCCCATTATTAAATGGATTGCTTGTTGGTTGGTTGGTTTTTTTTGATGAGTTGAGTTCCTTGTAGATTCTGGATAGTAGTCTTTTGTAGGACACATAGTTTGCTAATATTTTCTCTTATTCTGTAGGTTATCTGTTTATTTTGCTGTATAGAAGATTTTTAGTTTAATTAAGTCCTATTTTCTGCTTTGGGTTTTTTTACATTTGTTTTGGGGATATAAGTCATAAATTCTTTGCTGAGAGTTAGTCCAATGTCCAAAAAAATTTTCCCTAGGTTTTCTTTTAGGATTTCTTTTTTTTTTTTTTTTTCATGTCTTACATTTAAATTTTTAAATCATCTTGAGTTAAATTTTATATATGGTAAGAGACAGAGATCCATTTTCATTCTTCTGCATGAAGTTATTCATTTTCCCAACATCATTTATTGAATAGTGTGTGCTTCCCTCGGTGCATGCTTTTGTCTGCTTTGTTGAAATTCAGTTTGATATAGGTATATGGTTTTATTTCTGGGTTCTCTATTCTGTTCCATTGATCTATGTATCTACTTTTATACCAGTACCATGCCGTTTTGGTTACTACAGCCTTACAGTATAATCTTAAGTGAGATAATGTGATGCTTCCTGTTTTGTTCTTTTTTGCTTAGGATTGCTTCAGCTATTTAGGCTCAGTTTTCATTATATGAATTTTAGAATTTTTTTTCTAATTCTGTGAAAAATGGCATTGCTACTTTGATAGGAATTATATTGAATATGTAGATTTCTTTGGAGAGTATCATCATTTTAACAATTTTAATTCCTCTACTCCACAAGCATAGGATGTTTTTCCATTTGTTTTCATCGTCTACAATTTCTTTCAGCAGTGAAAGAAATTCAATTTGCTGTTAGCTGTAGGTTTGTCACACATGATTTTTATTATTTTGAGGTATGTTCCTTCTATGCCAAGTCTCGAGGGTTTTCATCATAAAGAAATGCTGGATTTTATCAAATACTTTTTCCACATCTATTGAGATGATCACATGGTTTTTGTTTTTAGTTCTGTTTATGTGATGAATCACAGTTATTGATTTATGAACCATCCTTGCATCCCTAAGATGAAACTCACTTGATCATGGTGAATGATCTTTTTTATGTGCCATTAGATTTGGTTTGCTAATATTTTGTTGAGAACTTTTGCATCACATTCACTAGAAATACTATTGTATAGTTTGCTTTTTTGTTGCATCCTTTCTTGCCTTTGGTATTAGGGTGATACTGGCTTCATAGAATGAATCAGAAATGATTCCCTCCTTCCTAATTTTTTTGAAACAGCTTTAGTAGAATTGGCACCAGTTCTTCTTTGTATATCTGGTAGAATCTGGGTCTGAATTTATTTGATCATGAGCTTTTCTTGTCATTGTGAGATCTCTGGGGCTTGTAAGTTTTCAGAAATTTATCTGTTTCCTTTACATTTTCTAGTTTATGAGTTGTTATAATAATCTCTGATAACCTTATGTATTTCTGTGGTAATGTTTCCTTTTCCATTTCTGGTTGTGTTTCTTTAGATCTTCTCTCTGCTTGGTTAGGCTACCTAGTGATGTGTCAATTTTATCTTTTCAAAGAAACAATTTTGCATTTTGCTGAGTCTTTATATTTTTTGGACTTTGTTCCATTTAGTTCTGTTCTGAGTTTGTTATTTCTTTCCTAAGGCTAACTTTAAGTTTGGTTTGCTCTTGTTTTTCAATGTTCCTTGAAGTACAATATTAGGTTGTTAACTTATGATCCTTCTACTTTTTTGACGTAGGCATTTAATGCTATAAAATTCCCTCATAGCACTCCTTTTGCTGTATCCCACAGGTTTTAGTATGTTGTGCTTTTATTTTTATTCATTTCAAAAAATTTAAATTTCTCTCTTTATTTCTTCATTGATCATTTAGAAGCATGTGTTTTAATTTCATGTGTTTGTATAGTTCCTAAATTACCCCTTCATATTGATTTCTAGCTTCGTTCCACTGTGGTCTAAGAAATTTCTTGGTATAATTTTAATTCTTTAAAATTTGTTAAGATTTATGTTGTGGCTGCATATGTAGTTTATTTTTGGAGAATGTTTTATGCTCTAATGAAAAGAATGGATAGTCTGTAGTTGTTGGGTGAAGAGTTTTATAAATGTCTGTTAAGTCCATTTGATCTAAAGTTCAATTTAAGTTCAATGTTTCTTTGTTGATTTTCTGCTTTGATCTGTATAGTACTGTGAGGTGTTGAAGTCCCCAACTATTATTGGGGATATATTGTGCTGTATATCTCTTTTTATTAAATCTAGTGCTACTGTTTTGTGAATCTCAGTGCTCCAATTTTGGGTGCACATATATTTTAGGATCATATATTCTTTTTTTGCTGAGGTCCCTTTATCATTATATAATGGCCTTTGTCTTTTTTACTGTTTTTGATTTAAGGTCTGTTTTATCTGATATAAGTAGTTACTCCTGCTTGTTTATGGTTTCTGCTTGCATGAAATATGTTTTTCCACCCATTTACTTTTAGTCTACATGTGTTTTTGTGTGTAAGGTGAGTTTCCTGTAAACAGAATATAGGTTAATTTTTTTTAATCCAGTCTGCCAATCTACCTTGTATATCTTTTAAGTGGAGCATTTAACATATTTACACTTGAGATTAATATATGCGAGGCTTTGTTCATGTCATATTGCCAGGTGATTTCTAGTTATTTGAAAAATTATTTGTTTCCTTCCTCTCTATTTTTTTCTTTGTGGTTTGCTGAACTTCTGACATTATTCCATTTAATTTCTTTCCTTTCTCCATCATGTGAAGTCCCTTTTTTGCAATTTATTTGCCTGGGGAATCACTGGGCCTCATGTATATGAATGTCTAAATCTCTTGCTATTCTTCAGAAGTTTTCATTGATTAGTTCCTTCAATAATTCTTCTAAGATTTTTCATCTCCCCTCCCTCTCAAAAATACCAATAATTCATAGTTTGATTGCTTTATGTAATCCCAGAGATCTCAAAGGCTTTACTTGTTCTTTTTTACTCTTTTTTTCCTATTTTTGTTTGGCTGGGTTATTTCATAATACCTTCTTCAAGTTCTTAGATTCTTTATTCCACTTTAGTTTATTCTTGAAGCTTTTTAATGTTTTTTTTTTGTTTTGTTTTGTTTCATTTTCCAATGCACCTTTCAGTTCCAGAATTTCTGGCTTTTTTTTTTTTTTCTTTTTCCTTAAGATATCTATCCCCTTGATAAATTTATCATTCATATCCTTAATCAATTTCCTGGTTCTTTTTGTATTAGTTTTCAGATTTCTCTTCCATCTCACTAATCTTTTTTAGAATCAATATTTGGAATTTTTTATCCAGTATTAGGAGGAATTCTTTTTGATTGTTGGTGGTGTCATATTTCCTTGCTATTTCACATTTCCTGTATATCTGATATAGCAGTTGTTTGTGCTGATATTTTTTAATTGCTTTCAGAGGAAAGTTTTCCTGAATATTTATATATGTTGTTGGTTGAGTAGGACACTTTGACTTTGATTTTTGGCTCCTGCAGTCATATGTTCTTTATTTGCTTTTCTAGCCAGTACAGGGAGTCAATTATATCTGAGATTCCTTTGATAGCTTAGGGTACGGTTATTAGTTGAGGTTGAGGTGAAGTTCTGTTGGGCCAGTCTTTAGGCCCTTATGATGGCTTCAGTAGGTAGAGTATGCCTGATTTTAGGCTCTAGACAAGCTTGTGTTGACAGCAGTGTTAGTGTGTCCAGGAGGGCCTTCAAGTGGCTTTCTCAAAAGCTAGTATTTGAAGCAGAGAGTTGGGTGTGTGGGTGTTTTCTAAGGCCCTGGAGAAGCTTGTGTGATGTGAAAGGAAGGAGTAGTGGTAGTAGAGCCACCTACTAGGACTTATGTACTCCTGTTTGTGTTACTAGTAGCTGCAATGGATTGGACAGGCTAGTCCTCAGCCCCACGGAGGCCTGTAACAAGGTGGTAGGTGTTGTTCTAAGTTTGCTTAGGAAATCTTGGTCTCCCTGGTCCTTTCCCAGCTCGGTGATAGCTTGCAGCCACACCACCTTGAACTCAGCCTAAGTATGAGACAGGAACCGGCATTAAACTCTCAAAATAGCACCAGCTATGGGTTTGCAATCAAAGAGAGCAGGCCTTCTTTCAGATGAATAGTATGGACAAAAAAAACTGTGAGTGGGGAGACTTTTCAAGTCTCAGTCTCTCAAGAGCCCATATCAGGGTGTGTAAATCATCCTAGGTGTATGAAGACTTATGCTCCCCTATCCCTCCTCATCTGAGTGGGACTGCAGCTATGTCAGCCCAAACTCATCACAAGGGTAGGGCACTTCCCAGCTTTAAACTCCCAGAAAGGCATGTTGGGCCTGTGACCAGAGAGGGTGGGACCTTTCTTAGGTAGCTTGTGTTGGCAGGAGACCATGGGGCATAAAGTTCACTTGAGACTCAGGCTCACAGTAGCCCATTATTAAGATTATGGGTATTATCCTAAACGTCTATTGGAAAATTTTGTTTCCCTACACCCCTCTGGCTGGGTGGGGACTGCAGTAGCATCAGTCAAAACCCATCCCAAAGGTAAGACCCAGGCTAAGACCAAACATTGAAAATGGTACCTTGACAAGAATGGCTGAGGCCCCACCCAGGCTCACATCTCTGCCTTACCATATGGTGAAGGGGACCTTTCCAGGGGTATGTGGGAACATCTGGGCTCCTCTGTCCCTCCTTGGGGCAACATAGTGCCTGCAGGCACTCCCATAGTTCACCAGTATCTGAGCTTTCAGAATGGCACCCTGTGTGATCCCATGTGGCTTCCCTTTATGTCTCTGTATATAAAGCAGTTCCCAAAGTTAGGCTTGTATAGGTCAAAATGTTCTCTTATAGCCATGGTTGTAAATATTTGTCTCAGAGTATGGAGCCCTGAGGGACTTCTCTCTTACTGTTATTTCCTCACATCCAGGAGCTTCTCATAGTATTTAGCCAGTCCCAACCCAGGCAATTTGCCCTGAACATTCTCCTTATGCACTTTTGGTGCTTCCCATCACTTCCCTGGTGAATCCTATTATTCTCTCCATGGAGGCGGCCCCTGGTACTTGTGTCTAGTTAGCCATCTTGATCCCGTCTCCCAGATTCCATGTTCTTAACCATTATGCTTTCCTGTCACTCATGAGGCAGAGCAAATCTTGACATACTTTATTTAGTTGAAAAGGAGAATTATGGGGGAGGAGACAAGATGGCAGACTGAAGCCAGCTTTCCACAGAGGCTCCCATCCAGAAGGAGAGTTAAAAGATGGAAATTTAGTAAGTAACCTGGAGGATTCGAGCTGTACCAAGAGCGAAGGTTGAAGAACACACATCAACACCACTGAGGCGAGCTGAGACCACAAGGACACAAACAAAAGGTACAAAATCCATCACCAAGTGGACGGGAGTCCCCCCTCCCCCACGAGTCCGGCTTAAGAGCCCTATAAACAAAAGGGCAGAAATCAAAAACCCTCCCACTTTATTTCACAGGAGCTACCTAAAAACTGGTCCTACCTCCCCTACTGGGTGCCATGGTGCTCCCCTGCCAGGCATAAAACTGTATAAACTTTGAATATCTTTCCCAGCAGTCCAACACTTCCCTCCACTCACACGGAGGTCTGGAGGTCTATCCCCCAGGAGTTAGGATCCCCGGGTGATTTATCGAGGGGAGGGGTGTGGACAGAGCCCGAGTTGCGACTGACCAGTGCTGACTCTGAGGCACGAGAGTGAGGAACACACAGCCGAGGGGAAGTCACGCCAGGGCGGCACTTCCCTGTGACGGGGTGCACCAGCCCTCTTTGACCAGCCA
>CAUYPK010102996.1:0-13445 GCA_963574355.1 Loris lydekkerianus
AAGAAGACAGATGCAAAATCTACAAACACATGAAAAAAAGCTCATCATCCTTAATCATCAGAGAAATGCAAATCAAAACTACTTTGAGGTATCACCTAACCCCAGTAAGAGTAGCCCACATAACAAAATCCCAAAACCAGAGACATTGGCATGGATGTGGAGAAAAGTTAATAATTTTTATAAGTAATTTATACTCATCTTAATAAGTTTTAGAAAGGATGCACAGATAAATACAAGAGTTTAATACATCATGTTTAATTTTTTAACCTCTATCTTTTTAATACCTATATCTTTATATACCTGTATCTTTTCTAATTAAATTTAACCCTGTGAAAATCAGATAAATGATCATAAATGCCTTTATATATGAGATATATATATATAATCTATGTATATGTCTGTGATATTTGTCATAAGTTTTGTAATATTCGTATTAATATATACAGAGAATTTATATTTCCCAGGCACTAAGATAAATACTTCATATGGATTAACTCATTACTGTATCACAATATTCTTTTGTCATAGATATTATTATCATGTCTGATTTACAGATGAGAAAACTGAGATGCTTAAATAACTTGCCTGAGATCACAGAACCAGGAAGTTGGTGAGCTGCTGTCAAAATCTCAATGAACATTTGTTACACGCATTTTACTGCATTACTGTGTTGGTCATTTGGATTTTATAAAACTTATTCAATCTGCAAATATTCTTGGATCTATAATTTAAGATCCAAGAGGTGGGGAGAATGGTCCATAGAGACATTATTTACACAGGAGTTGCTTACTTCTGGATTGAAATAAAAAGTCTATTATACAACCCAATTGTTCTATTCCTGTGCCACTTTGCATTTAGATGTACTCTATTTAGAGTCTACTGTATGTGACTTAAGCCATTTAGATTGAGCCTGGGCTATGTCTGAGAAAGGAAAATGGAGAAATAAAACTACTTTTTAAAAAGAGGGTAAGCTAAACTTCTGATGTGTTATTTGTACAATTATAGATTTCTGTCCCCAAAAGAGAACCTAGGTGCCTGTCTCAAAAAGGTATATATATGTAAGTATCCTCCACCACCCCTGGCCAGCACCCCTTGTTTTCAGGTTGTGGTAGTCAGGCCTATGTCTTCAGCTTGAGAAATGACAACAGTGGAGAATAAATTTCTTTCCATTATTGGGTCATGTCCTATTTCCTTGGTATTCTTCCTCCTTTCCCTTACAAAATAAAAGCCACTATTTTTAAACAAGAAAGTAGTGAGATCCTTAGCTGTACATTTTGACAAGAGACTCAATTAGTGTTAGATTTTTCAGTGACTGATGATTTACATTTACTTCAAAATAGCCTCCAGCCACAAACTTCTTACACAAAGTGCACCCGAGGGCTTGCAGTAGGCAGCGACTTTGCCATCATTACTGATCTTTCTATAATTCTAACTAGAAATTGTACTCCCTATCATATTTCCCAGCTCCTCTGCTCAAAAAGAAAAAAGTGTTCCCGTAAATGAGTTGGAGTTATTTAAATATAGTTTTATAAGAAAAGATAAGAAATATTAGACCAGCAACTTTCCAGGGCAAAGGATGCAAATACAGACTTATTTACTTTTTATCTGTACTTTGAGTGTATGTTTCTGCAAATGTGTTTCGTGTGTATTTTTCATCACAGATAATGTGTTATAATTAGATGGCATAAGGCAAACATGTATTCCAGTGATTTTCAACATTTGAATAAAACAGAATAAAAATGAATGGAAGAGATTTTCCTAAATTCATTAGGTCTTACCAGTGTTTCATAGTAATATTCAAAACAACTGTTCTTAGGTATATTTAAATTTAGCCGCTGTTTTGTCTCCTTTCCTGTCTCAGCTACCTGTGACACTGTTCTCAATTTCCTATTTTTTCAGTACACAGGTATTATCTCCTCTATGCCCTTCTTGATTCTTTTTTTCCTGGTATATAATTAAATTTCATGAAATAAATATGGATTCATCCTGCTGAATTTTAATATGTTGAACTCTGCTATTAGCTCTGGCCATTTGGGGAATGTTATAAAAGTCTTTTGGAATTTTCCCAGAACTAATAGGACTCTAAAAGAAAAATCCATCAATTTACTTTCTCATTTTGTTCATTGTTCATTTCTTGGTGAAAGAATGTAAACTTTTCTTGATGAACTTGGCATTGACCTGACTCAGATTCGACAGGTCTGTCCAGATACTCAGGGGCCACATGTCAGGTGGATGGGGAACAAGGCCCTAGGTTTCGTTCTCAGAATCCATTGCCCTGGTCTAGGCTTTCAGTTTCAACTTCACATTCTTGTCCTCTCCTGTCATTTACAAGGGAAACTTCCTCAACACCTGGGAGATGTGTGGCACTAGAAATTACTGTACTTTTAATACAGCAATGTCATTTTCATAATTTCCTTTCCTACTTAGGAAGTTTTCTCTTCCCTCTCAGTGAAATTTGCATCTTAATCTTTCTTCGTTATAAGAGGCTCCAAAAACCCTTAAAT
Organism: Loris lydekkerianus; assembly: GCA_963574355.1. Lineage (NCBI taxonomy): Eukaryota > Metazoa > Chordata > Mammalia > Primates > Lorisidae > Loris > Loris lydekkerianus. The sequence goes on from CAUYPK010102996.1 coordinate 2,505, forward strand.
CACAGTATTTCTGAAAACATGAAAGTTATGATTTGACTTTTCCATTGCCTGTTTATCCATTGGATTAGTGATTTTCATTAAGTTCGGGAATTTAAGGAGGCAAAGCCCCTGACTGAGAATAGATCTTTATCGTGAAATCAAATTATCAGATGAAACCTTAATTAGGATTTGCACTGCTAATCAAAGGAACAGCCAAGGGATTATGTGGCAAAAAAAGGAAACACAAAATCCAACCAGTGTGCCAATGGGTGGATTTTCTCCAGGATGCTTTTATACTTACTAAAAAAGAGTTTTGAATGTGGCTTCTAAGTTCTTATTCACTAATAAACTAGAAATATAAATCCAGTAATTCACTATTTGAGAATTAACATATGTATGAAAAGTATTCACAAGTATGAAAAGTATCCCCATAAAATAAGGGTTGTAAGCTTATTTTGATACATCATCTATCCAGGGATCCTCAAACTTTTTAAATAGGGGGCCAGTTCACTGTTCCTCAGTCTGTTGGAGGGCCGGACTATAGTTTAAACAAAAAAAACTATGAACAAATTCCTATGCACACTGCACATATCTTATTTCGAATTAAAAAAACAAAACAGGAACAAATACAATCACACCGCTGCATGTGGCCTGCAGGCCGTAGTTTGAGGACCCCTGATATTCCTGTATTTCAGTTCACAAAATCATTATGAATGAGGTTATGAAGAATGAGATGGCCAAGGGGAATCCAAACAAGTTTGTAAGATTCGCACAGACCAGGACCCTCTCTTTCAGTTTTCCTAGAGATAAGCATAAAAGAATCCAAGTCTAAAGTTAGGGCAGAGGTACCAGCTTTGGGTCTAAAACCAGCTCTGCCTGCCTGCCACCTGCAGCTTTTGCCACCTGCTGATACTGAACATCTTCAAGCTATAATTTCAGTCTCTCTAAGACCCCAAGGCAGTGAGAACCATGTCTGTCATCCAATTTATTATCCCCCTACAGACAGTGAGTTTGGAATTGGCCCGTGACCCTCAAGCTAGTGTGACCCTCCTGGGACTCATTTCATTTACTCAACTAATGTTGGTTGATCATGTTAATGTGCCAACCGCCTTGAGAGGTGCTGAGGAAACAACAGTGAAAAAGCACATCATTCTTCTTCTTAATGAGTTTATGGTTCATCGAGTAGATAAAAATTTAAACAATTTCAATAAAATATGGGAAATGCTATGTTACAGAGTGACAAAAGGTATAATAGTATACAAAACCTAGCCATCAAATCCAGGTGGGGACAGGGGTCAGGGAAGACTCTCGGGGACTTGAAAATGTTTTACTGGAGCACAGAGGATATATAAGTGCTGTGGTAGGAAAGAAAGCTGTGAGGTTGGAAAGGTTGATGGATGACAAGTGAGAAAGGTCCTTGTTCTCCACAGTTAAGAAGTCAGACTGTATTCTAAGGATGACAAGACATGATTGGATGATTTTAAGCCTAAGAATGGCATGGCCAAATGGACATGTTAGGAATACCTCTCAGTTCTCTGTGGATCATGGTATGGAGATGAGCAAGACTAAGACAATCTCCTATTCTAGAGGTATTCAAAACTTGGGATCCGAGAGGAGGAATGAGGATGGGACAGTTTCAGGCACTGCTAAGAAGGCAGAATCATAAGGTAGGGGAAATGATCAGAAAAGGACACGGGGAAGTTAATGAAATGTGGAAGCAGAGGATAACACTCAAATGTCTTGCCTGGGTAAATGTTAATACAAATTATTAGAATAGAGATTCTGTGAAAAGTAGGCTTTCTGGAATGCAGCCTATGGTAAGTTCAATTTGGGGAATATTTAGGGTGACACTGTTTGTGGAGCCAGTGCACAGTTATTCAGCAGGTAGTGGTAACAGGAGTCTGGAACTCAAGAGACAGGTCTGTGTGACAGGCATTTAGTGTCACCAACATAGAGATATGGGACAGGCATAATGGCTCATGCCTATAATACTAGCACTCTGGGAGCCTGAGGCAGGAGGATCTCTTGACCTCAGGAGTGGAAGACCAGTCTGAGCAAGAGCGAGACAGACTCCGTATCTACTGAAAATAGAAAAATTAACTGGTGTGGTGGTGGGTGCTTATAGTACCAGCAACTCAGGAGGCTGAGGCAAAACGATGCTTTGAGCCTAGAAGTTTAAAGTTACAGTGAGCTTTGATGACACTGATACCATTGTACTCTACCCAGAGAGATAAAAAAAGAGTCTGTCTCAAGAAAAAAACACACACACACTCACACACACAAAACTACAAAACATAAAGATGGTGAGTGAAGCCCTGAGGTCTGGTAACACTGCCACAGAGAATGGTGACAGAAGAAAGCTTAAAGGATATTCAGAGTAGAGGAGCCACCTCCAGAAAATGAGCTGCATCATCCTCCACTCCCTTCTGTTCAGCTCCTACTTCTCACTCAAGTTTCCTGCTGGGATTGTATCTCTGCTCCAACCCCAAGATCACTTGTTTGGTGCCAAGAAAGTCTATAAAACCTTATTTAACAATCCACTTTTAGAAAAGATTAAATATTATTCCTTTGCCACTATCCAGTGACTGGAGTCCTGCCTCAATCCAATCATCTTCTCCTGGGATGAAGCTTCCTTCAGGCTCTTTCTGGAGACTCCCCGTATTAGGTCCCTTCCATGTAGCAAATCAGACTCACCCTTGGGAATACCATTCTGGATTAGACTCATTCTTCCCTGGCCTCCTGGGCACTTCCTTTTGATATTACGCATGTTTGAACTTTGGAGTTAGACAAATCTGGGTGCAAAATTTGACACTGCCACATAATAATTTTGCAACCTTTTGCAAGTTATTTATTCTTTCTGAACCTCATTTTTTATCTTTTTTTATTGTTGGGGATTTATTGAGGGTACAAAGAACCAGATTACACGGATTGCATTTGTTAGATAAAGTCCCTCTTATAATTGTGCCCCATCCCCAAGAGGTGTGTCACACCCCATGACCCCCCACCCCCCTCCCTCCTTCCCGCACCCTATATCCCCCTTTCTCTATCCTCCACCATGTACTAGGCCATCAATTGTCCTCCTATCAGAATTGAGTACATAGGATTCTTGTTTCTCCATTCTTGTGATGCTTTACTAAGAATAATGTGTTCCACTTCCATACAGGTTAATAGAAAAGACATAAAATCTCCATCTTTTTAATGGATGAATAGTATTCCATGGTATACATATAACACAGCTTGTTAATTCATTCCTGGGTTGGGTGGGCATTTAGGTTGTTTCCATGTTTTGGCAATTGTAAATTGAACTGCAATAAACAGTCTAGTACAATGTGGAGAGAAGGGGACACTTTTACACTGCTGGTGGTACTACAAACTAATACAACTTTTTTGGAAGGAAGTATGGAGAACCCTCAAAGAACTCAAACTAGACCTCCCATTTGATTCTGCAATCCCATTACTGGGCATCTACCCAGAAGGAAAAAAAAAATCCTTTTATGATAAGGACATTTGCATTAGACTATTTATCACACCTTATTTTTTTTTTCTGTAAAATGGATTAATAATTCCTAACTGCCATCATTACTTTGAAGATGGAATGAGAATATACACATAAAGTTTCTGGCACTTCTCTATAAATTAATACATTTTACTTCTTTCCTTATTTTCCTTAGTTCCATTGTCAGTAAAACCAGAGTGGTATGATACAGTGGAAATAACAATTGCATGTAGTAAATGCTTAAATGTTTATATTTTTAGAATCCTAAAGTGGGTTTCAAATTACCTTTCTTCTATGTAAGTGGTTTTATGTAGTTCTCCTTCTGAGATTCAGTTTTCTCATTTGTAAAATGAGAATAATACCTGTGTTATTTACTTCACAGTCATAATGAACCTCAAAGATAATGCATGTGACAGCACTTTGAAAACTAGAAAGTTCTTTAAAAATACAAAATATTCTCTCAAGCATAATTGCTCTCCTCATAGGAGATATTCCCAAACTTTTCTTTTAGATATTGGCATGTGAACATATTAGCCATTCCAAACTTTGGGGCCAGAAACCTATTTATTTGTTTCAGTTTAATTATCTGAATTGTCTAGAAAAAGCTGCACTTACAAAGCGATGAAAGAAGATTAAAATTTTTATTACTGTGGGTTTTAATTAGTCTATAAACATTTTTTGCACATTTGCTCAGTGAAGGTGCTGTGCTTGGCTCTAGAATACAGAGAAGAAATATCTAATACCTGACTTTCAGAAGCTTGTGGCATTGATGAAGATAGTCAAGTAAATAATCACAATATGCAATGATAAGATCTGTGGATTTAGGAGCTATGTAGGCAGGCAAGGCTAAGAGAATCAGGGAAATCTTAGAGGAAGTGAGAAGATGTTGAATTTTGAAGGATAATTAGGATGGTTGTCTAGGTGGCCAGATGTGAATGGAAGGGGAGATTCTAAGGATATTCTAGGCAGAAGGTGTTGCAATGACAAAGCAAAGGTATTGACACATTTGAGAAATTATCAGGATTTTAATAAAATTGGTTAGCATTTGTCTGGGGAGGAGAAGTGGTAGGAGAGAGGGAAGAAACAGTAAGGATAGGTCTAGAGATTGAAAAACAGGTAGAAAAGAACCATAGATGGAGGTTTTACTATTGAAATAGTTTGAGTATTAGAGTGCACCTGGTGAGAATACAATGTGCCTTGAATATCTTTTGGATGGAACACCACTAAGGGTAGAGTTGGGTGAGAAGTAATGAGGCCCTAATATTAAGTAATGACAGTGAGGATGGAGAGCCTACCCAGAGTCAGGCTTTATTAGAGGAAAAGACTTGACCACTGATTGGATGTGACAGGTGAGGGGGCAAAAAAAATTAGGATTATATTCCAATGTTCTTGTGCAAGAGAAGGAGAATTTAGGGTATTCAAAAAACTAGACAATTACAAAAAAAAATAAGTAAAAGAAGAAGAGGAAGAAGAAAAAACTACTTGATGAGAAAAGAGGTAAAAAAAAAAAAATTATAGAATGTGTTTGTAGATAGAGTTTATAGGTAACTAAATCCGAAGGATAGTCTTAATTTTTACCAGGCAAATCCAAAGATAGAATGTATATATTTCCATTAGATATCCTATCATCTCTCAACTCGGAACTGCCTCTTTGATGAGCTATAAAGAATCTAAAATTCCTCTTAAATATACTTGACCAAAATCTACAAAAATATATTGAAATCAAGTTCATTGTTTGGTATTTTAAATTTTGATAAAGGGAAGAGGCACTTGAGATGCTTAAAATAAAACAATAATTCTTAACCATGAAAGAAACATATAAATAAGACATTTATTCTAACCTTATTAAAATTAAGTCTCCCCTCCTTCTTTTATAATCTTTCAGATATTAGCCATTCTTTAATTCTTTCTTGTTGTTTTACAGGTCTCAGCATAGTCAACCAAGGCTTCTTAAAACTAGTAATCTGAAATCATTGAGGAGTAGTAATAATATATCACTTAGCGTATGTCAGTTCTAGTGATTTAAATACATTAACTCATTCAATGGTCACATCCAAGGACAAAGGTTATTGGTAGTATCTCTATTTTATAAATAAAGAAACTAAGGCATGGATAGTTAAAGGACTCTCCCAGTGACAAATTCAGGCTATCTGGGACCACAGAGTAAGCATTTAACCATCGCATTATGAAAGGTATGGATTACAGGACAAGCAGCTTGGGTAAAGCTGTCAGCTCTGAGCCATGACTGACTTGCTTATCATATGATCAGGATCTAAGTCTTCTAATTTTTCTCATATACTGCATATGCATATAGATATTCTATGGATACAATATATATTAGATATGATATATTAAAAATATAAAGGCAAAATGCTTCTCAGCCAGGAATATAAGGAATAAAATCACACATTACATAAACCTGGTTCATATCCTAACTTGGCTTAGGACCCTGACTGCCTAGGTTTGAATACTGACATGCTGAATGACTATGGACAAGTTAATCAAAGTTTCATTTACCAATCTATAAAATAAATACACATGGCCTTCCATCCAGGAATATGGTGAGGATCCCATGAGTGAATACACCTGAAATACTTAATCCACATTTATGCCCTACTCACTGTGATGTCACTGTTTTGGGGACTCCACCTATATGAGCTCATTTAATCCTCCCAAAAAACATGAGATAGGCATGATTTTTATTACTATCCCCACTCTACATGAGGAAACTCAGGCCTAAAGAGGTTAAATAATGTGTCCAAAACCATCTGTGTAGTCAGGGCAGTCCCCAGTCCCTGCCCTCAATTGCCAGCCTGCACTACATGCTAAGCACAGACTATGAGCGTGTTAAGACTGTTACCTTCTTAAGTGGGTACTGTGCTTTGTTGTGCAAAGAAATTTCAAGCGCCTTTTCTAACATGATAGAGATAGGCTTTGAGACTCTATAAGTAAGTTAGCTTGATAAGAAAAACAGTGAAATGGAAGAAAAAATATTTTAGAGGCCAGGCATGGTGGCTCCTGCATATAATCCTAGCACCCTTGGAGGCTGAGGTAGGAGGATTCCTTAAGCTCAGGAGTTGGAGACTAGCTTAAGCAAGAGTGAGACACTGTCTCTACTGAAAACAGAAAAAAAAAGAAAAAAAAATAGAAAAATTAGCTGGGTGTTGTGGCAAGAGCCTGTAATCCCAGCTATTCTAAAGTCTGAGGCAGAAAGATCACTTGAACCCAGGAGTTTGGGGTTACTATGAGCTAGGCTGAGGCCAAAGCACTCTAGCCTGAGTGCTATGTCTCAAATAAAAAAGAAAAAACGGGGGGAAAAAAGAACAAAGAAAAAAACAAAAAATGATTTTGAGGCCAGCAATGAAAGGAAGAGCAGAGGATTCTCCCCTTCCTCAACTATTGATTAGAACTTGTCCCTGGCTGAGAAAGTCCACAGCTCATCTTCATGACTGAGTTCAATGTGACAACGCAATTGTAACCATAGGCAGTTGTTATTTCAAACACAACACCAAGGCCAAATAAACCTCTTACTTCATATCTTTATGCTTGTATCTAGCTCTTGTAATAAAACACTACAAGACTAAAGGTCTTCCCAGTTTTCTCTTTCAGTGCCAGGCTGGATAGCATATTGATTAGGAAAAAAAAAAAAACAAACAAAAAAAAAACTACTTGAGGGCAAGGTCAGACCACCCACCGCTTTGTGTCCACCTGACATCAGACCCATCAATCACTTTCCCTCTTAGTTTATCTGGGGCTGCTGTATGAAGTGAAGATAATATTCTTAAATCCTTAAAGCTGTCTTTCCCAGAATTAGCACTCAACATATGGTGGCTATTGTCAGTACTATTTCAAAAAGCCACTAAACTTTCTTAGAAAAACTCAATCCTTAAGATTTTGTTTCCCATTCATATTTGTCCTTGATCTTTCCACTTGATATTTCTAAGTCTAAAAATTGCAGTCTCTCAGAGGTTCAAACAATATTATCATTCCATGTGAGTTTGAGTAGTTCTTTCTACTTTGCTGACATTTTGGTTCGAGTTTATTTCATTACAGCTGCACATCTTCCCTTTCATCGCAGTTATCCACGCAATTGAGAATTATAGACCACACAAATCAGGTCAATGGAAAGTTCTAATTGTGCTCTGCTCTCTTCCTTATACACCTTCTATAATTCAGTAACTTCAGATGTGATTCAAAGTCACCACTTCAAAACTGCTAGATGACCCCAGCCTATCAGCACCTCTAGCCTTTTATTTATTCAAATGGTTTATAGGGTGATTTTCTAGAAAATCCTTTGTCTCTAAAATGAAGCTGTTTAAGAGCTTTCCTAAATAAAAGCCCACAGTGCTTTTTTCAGAATGTATTTCAGGCAAATAAAATGTTTAAATCCACGGACTGAAAATGATCTTCACACATAAAATGAAATCTGATCAGTTTACAGCCTGACATGAACAGAACTCCCAAATTAGGCACTTCCAAATTCAGCTCAGCAAACCCTGCCAGCTGCCAAAGGAATTGGCGAAATCAAAGCCCCTCTAAAACTTCCTTCTATGACATATGAAAGATTCAGCAGAGAGGTCAAAGAATATGAGGGGGGAAAGGTATTAAAGAAAAGTAAGATAACTGATTCCTCTTTCATTTTTCTTTTTTACTATGAAGGGATAGAACCTAATTATTCTTTTATGCAGAAAATCCCTTTGGCTGTACACATGAATAAGAGCACTCAAGGCAGCAACATTTTTCTTATAATTAGAAGAAATTATGATGTCTCTCTTGAAAGGCAGAATTTTCCTTATCATGAAAAACAGTGTTCTTTATCATCCTTACTTTTTATTAGAGCCTTCCAAATGAGGTTTTCTTGAGCCTCTTGAAATAAATCCATTCCACTTTGAACTGCTGGAACTAACTATTAAAATATGGCCTGATTCATCCTGAGAAATGGCCACATGTTCACTTGCCCGGGATAACAGTGACTGTTGCTGGATTACAAAGAACACTTGAATTCCTTTATCTACAACCTAAACTGTCCTGAGGTGAAAAAGGTATCGATCACCTTTTTTAATAGGCTGACATGTCTCATCTTTACATTCATTTTTTTTTTTCAACAAGTATTTATTAATTGATACAAGTATGAAACATTGGGGAAAGGGTTGAATTCACTGTGGTCCTATAAAAATTAAGCTGAACAAACCACCATACATAAAGATAATGGAAACTTTTTTTTAAAAGGGATTTTTTTTTTTTTCTGCAGATAGAATTTGGAAGGTTAACTAACAATGGTTTTCAATTCCATGTCAACTCTTCACAGGACACAGATTGTACAACTCTGGGTTGTTATTTGCAACTACTGGAAACACTGACCAAAGGGAAGCAAAACCACGGTGCAGTGGCTGCTCTGCTCGCCAGTCCTCCCACGCTCTGGGAGAAGAGCTTCCTTGTGGGGTGCTCCGCAGATGTGGCTTAGAGGCTTGCCTCCCTGCGCTCAAGGCTTGCTCCCCGTGTATGCGTGTAATGTGCACGGAACTCCCGGGGCACCCTTCTTTCATTTGCCCTCCTTTTATTGTTTCCCTTGTTGTTTTTCTTTTGCTTTTTTTTTTTTCCCTAATTACCTTACATTTCTGTGTATCACAAGCCTGAAGCACCTTTAGAAGGTTTGGAAGAAGAGAACGAATTAAAATCCATTCCAATACATGTGCCTCTATGAGTTCCCATAAGGCTATGTTTATCTCTAGCATCTTAATATTTACATTGGGTTGTAATTACTATAATTATCAGTCTGTCTCTGTCTATTATATAGTTCCTGGAGGGAAAAGGCTATGTTACATGTACCCCTGTACTTTTAACCATCTCAACACCATAGCATGTGCTTGGTAAATAATTTATGAATATCTTCCCTTATCTATCTTTTATCTTCTACAATTATTTAAATTCAAATTTTATAGACCCTCAACTATGATAAGGCTCTGTGCGTTTTGCTCTAGGTAAAAAAAAAAAATATGAACCAAACATATTTTCTATCTTCAGAAATATCAGAAGAGAAAAATAAATGAATGTAAACTTATTGTAAAAAAGGCAAAAGTTCGGGTTCAGAGGGGCAGAAACAGACACACAGTTGGAACATATGTATCAATAGGCATAAGAATTTTGTCATGAGCCCCTTTTAATTCCCTGTGAATGTACTCATAAATAAATGTGTAAAGGATGACATGGACAATCAGTGTTGAAACTTACTCAAAGGCCTACCATGTCTGTACCACAGGCCCATGCACACGAGCTTAAGTGTGTAAGGAAAATTTTTTGGAGCTCAAAGCAAGGGATGGAGAACATTTTGTGGGCGGGAATGGCTTTCTTGGGGGAGATGTTATTTAAGATGGTCCTGTATAGATGGGTGGAACCTCATCAAGAAAAGAGAGGAACACAAACTTGCATGTGGAAAGGGGAACAACCACTACCATCAAAGTACAGAGAGAAAGAGGGGAAAGACTTGGTACTCTGAATTGTTAATTTGGCCAAGAGATCATAGTGGAAGATTGACTGATGGAATGCCATTAAGGCCAGAGTTTCAGAGGCCAAATCATCATTGAGCCTCAAGAAACTCCTATCTCTACCTACATCTGCTATGGAAGCACCTTAGGGAAACAATCAAAGACCTAGATGGATGGATCTCTTTTTAAGGAAAGAATATGAGTCAATTGTTTCCTATCTCCAGAATTCTTCACAAATTGAGGGTATATACTTAGTGCTCAGAAATTATTCACTGACCGACACTGAGCCTTATAAAATATTCTTTACTTTAGCTATAGACAAAAAGTAATAGTTACATAGCCTTTACTGATATGTACACATTATTCTACAAAAGCAGAGCTTTTTCTACCCAACAATTATGTCAGGCAAGACCTTGATCAAAGTATAGATAAATAGTCTCAGAAAAGTTTGATATTTTTCCCCAAATTGCACTGAATGTAAAGATATCTAGAAATATGTTATTTTATTTAATAATTAAGAAAGCCAGCATACATTAAGAATACAGTTTATTGTTCCAACTATTAATTACCTGTACTATATTATTTATGTATTTATTCAAATCATGCATAGTGATTAACAAATATGAGCCAGGCTTTAAGCAATGTTGAGGTGATTGTGCAAATACACAACCTAGGATGAGAAAAAGAAACTGAACAGTGCAACAGGTTTTGCCACGAAGGAGCCATTAATTCCTTTCCCAAAGGGTCTGAAGAGCAACTTTTTCAGATGAATATATTTATTTTTTTTCTTTTTTCTTTTTTTTTTTATTATAGATAAAAATATGCACCATAGACGTGCCCCGACCCATCACCCTCCCTCCACCCAAACCTCCCCCCTCCCTTCCCCTTCCTTGGTCCTTTCCTCATAGTCTTGTGGTATAGTTGGGTTATAGCCTTCATGTGAAAGCTATAGTTTAGCTTCATAGTAGGGCTGAGTACATT
>CAUYPK010102998.1:0-48871 GCA_963574355.1 Loris lydekkerianus
TTTATATTCTACATTTACTAAGTTTCACATATACCCTTGTAAGATGCACCACAGGTGTAATCCCACCAATCACCCTCCCTCAAGATGCAGATACTTTATTAGGAAGTTACAAGTCAACTTACAAGGTGAGGAAGAAAAAGGGAAGTGGAGCAAGGACAGATATGAAGCAACATGATATGATGCATCACTGCACTGGCCACTGATTCTTGAGAGACATGAAGAAATAGTTGATCACATAGCAGGTATATTTGCTTAGAGTATAGAACTTTACCGAAAGGTTTTCAAAATGAAATGGCACCTCTGATTAGAAGGATGATAGGAAGGGAAATTTATCTGCCCAGCTCCCTCCTGTTTCCATTTCCCATTGCTCAAACTGCACTCCATAGACAGCTAACTCAGAAGTGTCGCATTATTAATCCTTTGGTGTCACTCAGAAAACCAGAGGTGGAGAAGCAACTTGGTACAGACAGGTAGGGCACTCGAGACGTGCAGGCCATGCAACCTCAGGCCTCTGGCTAGTCGGAGCTGCTCGACAAAGGGAGGAGAGTGGTTGTTCACACCAGTGAGTTAATGTAAGTAGGAAGAACTTTGAGAACAAGGGAAGTAGTTTGGTTCCAAAGAGGTAAACTAGGTTTGTGTCTGGCATGAAATGAGAAATAGAACCATTGAAATTAAAGAAAAATTCCCAGTGGACAGATTAATCGGATCCAGGTGAAGACAGAATTGGGAATTAAAAAAGAAGTTATTTCTCTGTGCTACATTCTGGGTAAGAAAACCAAAAAAATGAGAGGCACGTAAAATGGAGAGTGAAAAGGCTTAATTTACACCCAATAGGAATTTCAGAAGGTGAGATTACAGAGAATAAGCAAGAGATTACATTCATAAAGGAAAGGAATCTTTAGATTCGGTTTCTATTTGAGATTGTTTTAAGTTCAAGGGAAGTTTATATACACAGAGATTATTATTAGCATTTAAATGGGTTTGATTTTTTAAATTTATTGAAATTACAAATTTTAAAACGTAAGTTTCCTTAAACCCCTAAATGCATCTGATACATTTTCTTATACTACTTTAAACCCCATGCATTTTATACAAGATAATCATTTTCAGAGATCCTTTAATATAAATTGGGGTGATTACTTAAGGAAATTCAATTTTGATTAATGTTAAGTAAACTTGAGTTGAACAGACTAATTTTCTTTAAGCACTTTAAATAAAATATATAAACCTAACATTCAAATTTCTTTAAGTTAGAATGTCTAAACTCACAAACTTATGACCCAACAAACTAATCCTTTCTTCATTATTAAGCAAAACGTTAGTGCAAGTTCTCTTCACTGTTCTAACACTGTTTATAAATTAAGTTACTTTCTCTTATGGTATTTAACTTCAAACCAAGTGCACATTTAATTTGAATCACAGGCTAATTTGTCATTTATGTTAGGGTGCCAAATTCAATTATATTTTACAAGCATTTTAAATACCCAGCACTCAGAGATTATCCTCAATGTAACAAACCAATGCCATGGGTTTTATACACTTCATGGATTTCTACATTTGGGGGGTTAAGAGACACTTAAACCACCAAGTTTTATTATGACTTTAGGTTACTGAGACAATAATTCATGATGATAAATGATTATCACCCGAGGCAAATTGGAGCTGCAATTTGGACAAAGGCACTTGGTACAGGGGTACCAGGGTACCACTTGGTACATGGAGCTGCCTATACCCAGTGTGATTCTTCCTGTGTCACAGATTGACATACTGAGTTCAGTTTTAGTAACTCTAGATTAAGGGAGAACTCCGTTGTCTTCAGGTGGGGTTAGTACCTACACTTCCAATGATATCACCACCCAACACTTTATGTAATCTCAATTTTGATTACTTGATTAGAGTCATATAAATTCTATAACTTCCAAAAAGCATTTAGATGATTTTGTTCACTAATCTCATCCTGCCTGACAATACTCTGTATTTTCATTTTTCCCCCTAAGTCTTTGGGCCGTAAAGTATTGGCAGAATCTAGAAAGACACTGTATATCAAGTCAGCACATTGTACCCCATAAAAGCATTAATGTACACAGTTGTGATTTAATAAAGAATTTAAAAAAATTTTTAAAGGGGAAAAAAATAGACTTCTTTTTTTCTTTGACTAGCCCTATGGTCACGTACCCCTGAATGGCAGAAATAAAAGTAGTTACACATTCAAATACATTGAAGTGCAGAAAATGAAGCAACACACAAAGGAAATATTAACCAGAAAAATGGCAGATTGCCAAAGTGGAAGGATCAGACAATAGACTTCTAATAATAAACACTGAAATAACACCAGGGGTCTACAAACGGTTTGTGGAAAATGCAAATGAAAAAACTGTGCATGATTTCAAAACCTTTTTGCACAAAAATAAACTTACATTAAGTTATTATAACATGACTGAATAAGATCTAGTTCGAGTCACCAAAAAGAATAAGACATTAGTTTGAAAGGAGGTCCTATCAGAGCAACGTGAATTCTGGTAAAATTGAAAAACAAATGTCAAATTTATGATGACTCTCCTGTGGAAGAATAGTGAAATCATTGATGCCTCATAAAAAGTTTACAGGGACAATACCCCAAAGAAATCAGCAGTTTACAAAAAGATAACTCATTTTAAGAAGGGATGAGACAATGTTAAAAATGAAGACTGCAGTGGCAGACCATTCATGTTGATTTGAGGGAAAAATTAATCTTACTCAGGTCATAATTGAGAAAGATAGATGATTAACAGCACGAAGAGTAGCTAACACGATAGACATGTCATTTGGGTCAGCTTACATAATTCTGACTGAAAAATTAAAGTTGCACAAACTTTGCATTCAATGAGTGCTAAAACTGTAGTGCCTAGGTCAGCTGCAGACCAGAGCGGTGATTTCAAAGGAAACTAAACAAATTTGATCAAGATAAAGTATTTCTTTTAAGAATTATAATAGGAGACAAAACTTGGCTTTAGCAGCATGATCCTGTAGACAAGGCACATTCAAAGCAATGGCTACCAAGATATGAGAATTGTTCAGTCAAAGCAAATCTAGACTGGCCAAGAGGATTGTCATGGCAACAATTTTCGATGCTAAAGGGATTTTCTTATTGACTTTTTGGAAGGCAAAAGAATAGTGCATTTATTAAGAGTGTTTCAAGAAAGTTAGCCAAACAGTAGCCAAAAAACTTCACTAGAAAGTCCTTCTATTATAACACTCCTGCACATTCCTCTCATTAAATAAGGGCAATTTTGTGAGTTTTCATGGGAAATCATCTGGCCTCCTTCTGACTTTTTAGTTTCCTAATCTTAATAAACTTTTAAAGAGCATCCATTTTTATTCAGTTAATAATGTAAAAAAAGACTGTTTTGACATGGTTAAATTCCTAGGACCCTCCATTCTTTAGGGATAGACCAAACGGCTGCTATCATCAGTTACAAAAGTGTCTTGAACTTGATAGAGATTGTGGTGAGGAATGAAGTTTATATATTTTAATTTCCATTTTCCATGAACATTTTGAAGTCCAATGCATCTTTTAAGCATTGAAAGTAAAAATGAACTTAAAATTTAATACCTAAACTATCAATCAGGACTGGGGAACAAAAGTCATGTTTGACAAAGACTAAATTCTCTAACAGATTTTCTGAAGGAAAAAAAAAAAAAAGAAAGAAAACAATCCTGCTGAACAACATAAATCCTTCCCTATAAAAACTTTTGCTATTTGCTATCTAAAACTCAGGAATGGAATAGTTTTGTATAACCCGAGATACTTTTCAATCTCAATATCCAAACTCATTATCTAAATCTAGGAGCCAAAAAGTTCAGATGGTGAAGAAAATTTCTACTAGAGGAGAATATAAATTAATTCCATAAAGAAAGAAGTGAGACTGTAAAGAAGCAATGGTGAGCAAGAAAATCGACAAACATGGGGAAATATAACTGCCTATTGATTATTTTTAAGCAATCATTCTTTTTGGAGGCATATTAAAAAGTGTAAATAAAATACATACTGATGAACATGTAAAGTAGGATCGGTGGTCAGAATGAAAAGTTCAAGGTTGGGCAATGAGCAGGAGAAGTAGGAATAGCGATTGCAGCAGACACTGCTGACACCCTGTTCACATCCTCTGCCAACTCAAGTTCACTAGTAGTCGTGGTAGACAGTTTTCAACAAAGCTCACAGTTCCTGCCCAAGCACGTGTCTCTTCCTGTGTCTAGTGCCTTTGTCCTGCACCATGGAAACTTGCTCTGCCTTAAACAGGCACAGTCCGGAGACGTTAGCACCCAGGGATGACTTTCAACCCAATGGAAGAGTCAGCAGATCAATGCCCTGACCCCTTGTCCCCTGGCGGGAAAATTATTAGGCACATTCAAGAGTAACCACAACAGTAACCTGCTTGCGGGTATTCCCTAGATGGGCCCTTCTCCCTTCCTTGTCTCACTTTCCCATGCCTGCAATTGTGTTTCCCAATCTTACTTCCCAAATACTGTACCCAAGTTATTTTTTAAAAAATTTTTTTTATTATAGATAAAAATATGCACCATAGATGTGGCCCAACCCATCAAGTTCTTGTCTCAAGGGCAGTTTTTGGAAGAATTCAAATATGATAGTAATTAGCTTTAGAATTTAAGTGTGCTACGATATTAAGAGCAATCACTACAATGATGCAAATTGAATGTGAACATTCCATGTAAGTGTAAAGAACAAAGGGAAATAACCCTTAATCAAGTCAATAAAGAGAGAGAAAAGGAGTGGGGAAGTGGTGGAGAAAAACTTAAGAAAAAAGTAAATATCCTATTTTACAGAATCTAACATGTCTAAGATGACATCAGTTACAAAATACATCTAAATTTTTTATGCTACTAAAAATGAAAGCTGCTAATTATATGAATTACAAGAAACATTCTGATTTCAATACATTATTGTTAGCTATAGTCAATCTTTGGAACTGCTAAGTATTAGATCTTATTCATTCTAACTATATTTTTGCACTTGTTAATCATCCCTACTTATCCTGCCCTCCTTGCTTACCCTTCCCAACCTTTGCTAACTGTTGTTCCACTATCTCCATGAGCTCAATTTAAAAAAATTTTAGCTCCCACTTATGAATGAAAAAATATGAAGTATATCTTTCTATACCTAGCTTATTTCAATTAACATAATGCCCTCTAGTTTCATCCATGTTATTACAGATGACAGGATTTCATTTCTTATTATGGCCTAATAATATTCCATTTTGTGTGTATATCTATATCTAATATGGTATATATTTATACTGTATATTTTAAAATAACTAAAAGAGTGAAATTGGAATGTTCCTAACCCCCCGAAAATGACAAATGCTTGAAGTAGTATTTTAATTACCGATTTGATCAGTGTACATTACATGCCTGTATCAAAGTATATGTATCCCCCTAAATAGATACAACTCTCATGTACCCATAATTAAAGATAAAAAAATTTTAAAGTGTTCTAACTTCAAAGATATTAAAATGTGAGGGAAGTTTGTGTATTATATTTGAAATGTTGTAGCACAAATTCAATAATCATAATCAATATAAAAAGATAAGATTATCTAATTGGATATGTTAAAAATTAGCACTGTACTATTCGTCAGAGATATACTGTGCACATAAAGGAACACAAAGGTCACACATAAAAGAATGGAAAAAGAAAAATGCCAGGCAAATATTAACCAAAACCAAGCTTGTGTAGTTGTTTCAAAATGAGACAAAGACTTTATATCCCAAAATGCTTTTTTGCTTTAAGGAGGGTGAAATTTCAATTTGTTAAAAGGATATGACTTTTCTAAATATTATACACCTAAAAAAGCCTCAAAATATACAAAGCAAGCTATTGAGGGGAATATAAGAAAAATATCAAATCCAAAACATTCTAGTTCTGACAGATTAAGTAAATGAAAAATAAATGTTTGGAAGATGTTAATAACATAATGACTGTGATATAATAGACAGATATTAAACACTGTACCCAAAATTAAAAAATATAAACTTTACTCAAACACATGGAACATTTATGAAAATTAGCCACATATTAAGGCCACAAAACAAACTTTTACAAATACTAAAAGAATTAATATCATATATATCACTATAATTAAAAGGTAATAACAAAAATATAAAAATACATTTGGAAATTTTAAAACACTTAAGTAGTTTGGGGGTCAAAGACACTATTGTAAGGAATACAAGGAAATCTGTTAACCAAACAATAATGAAAATCTACACATGAAAACTGATAGGGTGAAGCTAATGCTACCTTTAAAGAAATTTACAGCCTCATATGTCAAAAGAAGTCAGATTCCAAAGTACAATAATAAATGGAGGCCAATAAAGAAGAGATCAATAATTGTGACATATTGGATTACTGGGCTCAGTTCTTCACAGTAAAGGATTATACATCCACATCTATTACCACAATGGATGAAAACTGTCAAGTTGCCAGATAGAATATATGTAATACTTTCCTGCCCAATTGAAAAGGGGGTTCACTATCAACTGGGTTGTGGAATTTTGGTAAATTTGGTAAGAGCAGGGGACTTATATACGTTTGTGCAGCTTAGTTTGGTTTCTTGCATGCCTACCATTCACCAAGAGAAGAACTTGCCCCAGGTCTAAGAAGGGTAAGACCTGAAGACGACCTTCAACTTGGAGTCTGGAGCCAGGATTTCAGCCTAGTCAGCCTAGTGCAGACTCACACACCTTTCAGGAGGAAATAAATGCTGCCTGTTTAAATACTGAGTTTTGGTGTTTTGTATCCAAGTCATATCGCAACAATAGCTAATTTACCAATAAAACAGAAAAGATAGTAAAGCATTATCACCAAACCAAGTTCAACCTTCTGAAAAGACAATTATAGATAAATCTTTGCCAAGGATAATGTTGAGAGGCAAGAGAAAAAGAGGAACAAAAAACCAAAATGATAAATAGAAAGGAGATATATCAGGGATTTATCAGTAGACAGTATTAGAAAACTTTAAAATGAAATAAAGCTGTGAACAATTTTATACCAATAAATTTGAAGCCTGAAATAGACAGTGTCCTGGAAAAACATAGCTTGTTGAAATTGACTGATGGAAAAAATAGAAAATCTGAATAGGTGTGTAACTATTTTTTAAATGAACTAGTAATTTAGAGTTCTAACAGAATAGGTAGAATAGATGGTGGAAGAGATGTACTTTCCCCTATTTCTTCTGCAAAGTACAGCAGATCCTTGAATAACATTTCATTCAATATCATTTTGTTATAATGTTGATGAGAAAAAAGAATCAACTCCCAAATGGGGCCATTGTGTGCGTCTGCATGTTCTTCCCAAGTCTGTGTGGGTTTTCTCCAGGTCCTCTGTTTTCTTCCCACATCCCAAAGATGTACATGTTACATTCATTGGTTTCTTTACATGGTCCCCATCTGAGTGTGGCTGTGTGTGTGAGTGTACCCTGAAATGGGTTGGCATTTTGTCCAGGGCTGGCTTCTGCCTAGTACCCCAAGCTTCTGGGATAGGCTCTAGCCACCTATGACCCCGAATAAGTGAGTCAATAATTACTTACTTGTTTTTATTAATCTTTCTTAAATGTATCCATAGGTCACGTATCAGAAGGGTTTGGGGTCTTTATTTAGAAGTTTGGTGACATTATTCTGACCAGAAATGCACTTAGGAACTTTTATTTTTATCAAGTAGCTTATGGTAAAATTGATTTCCTTTTATGTTATTTTGTTTAAAGTCACAGTTTCCAAGAACCTATTAATAATGTTAAGTGAGGACTTAATCTACAACTAAAACCCTGGAAAACACATACACACACGCACACAACTCCAGAAGGAGAGAAGAGGGAAGACCAGCAGACCAGCTAGGGTCCTCAGGACCTGAAAAATGACATGGTGGTGAGTTTCTTAGGTTTTCTTTTTGTCTCAGACATCCCAGATTTGAAGCTGAAGTCTCCCAAAATAAAAAAGCCAATGGATGCAGACAAAAATAAAGTCTCAATAATATCACACCTTCTCCAACAATAGGACCAGGAAAGAGCCTAGTCAAAGGGGAAATTCTTAGACAAGAACCATTCTGCTCCACAGGAAAAAACTGTGGTCCTACCCCCACCCAGGACAGCAAAGGCTGAGTGGGGATCTGTGGTCAAACTGAAGGAAACACCATCATCTCTCCTTCTCCCCCCCCCCCCCACCAAACTGGTATCAGAGAATGCTAAGCAGGGAGTTACTGCTTCCTGCCTGGCAGTTACAGGCATTCTTACCCTTTGTGGGACCAGTGAAGACCATGTGGGACCCTAGACTTCCACAGCCCCCTGGAAGTAATAAGACACTCCTCCCCCTCCTGCTGGAGTGGTGTCAGAGGAGGTCTAGTGGAGAGTTGGGCCTTTGACCACCACATGGAGGTAGTGAGGCTCCCCTGCACCCTACAGTGTCAGAGGAGGTCATCTGGGGAGCACTCATGAGGCACTTCTACTCTTCCCAACCAGGGAAACCAGAACTGCCTCCCCTGCCCAGAAGTAACAAGGAGCTCTCCTTCACAGGTATTAATGAAGGCCAAGGAAACTGGACTCCCACCCTCACCTGGCAGTAACAGCACTCCCCATCCCCTGCCAGGACAATGTCAGAGGAAGCCTACTAGAACAGAAAGTTTAAATAAGATCCATAGTCTCATTACATAATTCCCAAAATGTCCAGTATTTAATCACAAATCACTCATCATACATATATCAAGAATCAAGATAATTTCAAACTGAATGAAAAAAGACAATAAATGCTAATACCAATATGATATAGGTGTTAAAATTATCTAACAGAATTTAAAGTGGTCATCATAAAAATAGTGAAAAAAAATTGGAGAAAAGTCTATTCAAGCATATTTTTCAAAGAAGATATAAAAATGACCAATAAGCACATAGAAAAAATGCTTATCATCACTATGGAAATGCAAAACAAAACCATGATGAGACATACCCATTAAGATGGCTATAATCAAAACAAAACAAGTGTTAGCGAGAATGCAGAAAAATTAGAATCTCTGTGAACTGTTGGTGGGAATGTAAAATGGTGCACCCACTTTGGAAAACTGTTTGGCACTTCCTCAAAATATTAAAAATAGAATTACCCATAGAATAGAATGATATAGCAATTTCACCTCCACTCAAAATAATTGAAATCAACATCTTGAAAAGATATTTGTACACCTATGTTTGCAACAGTATTATTCCAGTGATGGACATGTGTAAGCACTCAAGTGCCCACCAACAGATGAATGGATAGGAAATGGTATATACATAAAAAAGAACATTATTAAGCCTTACAAAGGAATATTCTAACACATGCTAGAATATAGATGAAACTTGAATATATTATGCTACATGAAATAGGCCAATCACAAAAAAACCCCAATTCCTATATGAGTCCACTTATATGAGGTAGACTAATTAAAATTATAGAGGCAGAAAGTAGAATGGTGGATGCCAAAGGCTAGAGGAAAGGGAATGGAAAGTTATTATTTAATAGGAATAGACAGTTTTAGTTTTATAAGATGAAAAACATCAAAGATGGATGGTGGTGATGGTTGCATCATTAAATTATACACTTATAAATGGTTAAGATAGTGAATTTTATGTTATAGCTATTTTACAATAATAAAAATATTTGTAATGAAAAAATTCAAGAAGCAATTACAAGTTTCAAACATAAAAATGTACTTCCTGGACATCAGGCAGTACATTTTTATGAAATGGAGACTTTATTTCTTTTATGTTACATGGAGGGACCTGGAACATATTCTCCTGAGTAAAGTTTCTCAAGAATGGAGGAAAAAGTATCCAAAGTACTCAGTACTTCTATGAAACCAACTTATACTTACTCACACTTTCTTATGAAAGATAGAACACAACTATAGCCCAGGATGAAGGAGAGAAATGGAGTGGGAAGGGAGGGGACGGGGGAGGTTTGATAGAGGGAGGGTAAACGGTGGGACCACACCTATGGAGCATATTGCAAGAGTACAAGTCAAATCTATCAAGTGTAGAACATAAATGTCTTAACACAATAATCAAGTAAATGAGGCGAAAGCTATATTAATTTGTTTGATGTAAGCACATCAAATTGTATAAAAAACAACACATTGTACCCCACATATGCATAAATGTATTCATGATCTATGTGTATATGACTTAATAAAAAAAATAAATAAAACAGACATGTTAAAAAAAAAAAAAAAAGAAAGCGTTTCCAAGGAATCAATTGATAGTTAGATTTTGTTCTACTTTTTTTTCAACGTCACATAACTGTCTTATGTAGGTGTTAATATTGATTTGACATATTCATATCAATAATGACACCTTTTAAAATTTTCTTCAGACAACTTGAGTGTCTTTGGAATCAAAGTGGTATTTTAATCCTTCTTATTTTTCTGATCAGTTTTTCCCAAATTTAAATTTTATTTGCTGCAATTATGCATTTATTTGAGATAGACTATACTACAAAAATGTTTGAGTTATACAGGTATATTATTTGTTCAGAGATTTTCAGTTAATGTGCCAATGGTAACTTACATATTTTTTAGTATTGTGGATTAAGGACCTTTTTTAAAATAGAAAAAAAAATCTTGTTTTCTTAAAGATATTGTTTTTGATAGGCTCGGTGAATTATGTATTTTTCTTAAAAAATCAATCAGGACACAGTTAAGAAATAGTAAAGTATGGAATTAAAATATCAGTGATAAATTTGGATATATATAAACTTTCTTTAATGCCAAGGGATAATAAAAAAATCTTGTTTAAAAAAACATAAAAATGTTCTCAGAAAATTGATAAAAATAAGAATAGAAATTATAGAATAAAAAATATATTTTTAAAATGTATTTTTAAATGAGCTTAACAGCAAAATGAAAGAAACAAGTCAGTGAACTTTAAGATAGAATATTTGAAATTATGTAGCATGAACAACAAAACAGGATAGAAATAATTAACAGAGCCTCAGGGACTTGTGTAAATAAAAGAAAAAAAAAGCTCATAATATTTATGAGCTTGATATCCCAATTGGATAGAAGAGAGGGAGGTGAGGATGAAAATGTATTATAGAAATAATGATTAGAAACCCCCTAAAAACTACAGATTCAAGATGCTGAGAAATCTCTAAACAGGGCAAACCCAAAGTCAATGCTAAGACATGTATAGTCAAACATCTGAAAACTAAAGACAAAGAAAAATCCTTGAAAATAGCAAGAGAGAAAGACAAAGAAAAATCCTTGAAAATAGCAAGAGAGAAATGATACCTTACATACAGAGGTACGTTTCCATGGTAGTGATTTCCCATGAAAAGCTGTGAAGGCCAAAAGGAAATGACACAATATTTTCCAAGCATTAAAGAAAAAAACTGCCAACCAAGAATTCTATATCCAGCAAAAATTTTCTCCAGGAATGAAGGAAAAAATCAAGACACTTTTAGATAAAGAAAAACAGAATTTATTCCCAATAGATCTACCCTAAAATTATGGCTAAAGATCTTATTTCAGCTTAAAGAACAGGATAAAGAAGAAATATTGGCATATCAGGAAGAAATAGAGTAGAAATATGAGCAAATACTTATATAATGCATTTTCTCTCAAGTATTCTAAATTATGTGAAGTAAAAATTATAACATTGATGTGGTTCTAAATCCATTGAAGAAATTTAAGATAATTTATTATAAATGGGGGATGGTAAAGGGACATGAAGGAAGCTAATGTCTTTAAACTTTTTATAAAAACTAAGATAGGAATTAAAGTATCTTCAATTTGAGAAACAGCACCCATGAGAAACATCTTACAGCTACCATTGTATTTCATCATGAAAGATTAAATGCTTTCCTCTTAAGATCAAAAACAAAGCAAGAATATTCTCTCCCACCACTCCTATTCAAGGTAGTGCTAGAAGTTATAGACAGTGCAATAAAGAAAAGGAAATAGAAGGTATAAGGATAAGAAAGGAAGAAATCAGACTGTCTATTTGCAGATGACGCAATGGTCTATACAGAGAAACTCAGGGACTCTAAAACTCCTAGAACTAATAAATGATTTTAGTAATGGCATAGGATATAAAATAAATGTACAATAATCGATTGCATTTCTACATAGTATCAATGAACACCTGGACACAAAAATTAAAAATATACCACTTGTATTCTCAAAATGACATAGTGTACTTGATTATCTAACAAACTGTGTATAGGACTTGTATGCTGAAAACTGAAAAACACTGATGAAAGAAATTAAATAAATGGAGATTGATCGTGTTTATGCATTGGAAGAAGATGTCAGTTCTTCCCAAGTTGAAAGCAATTTCTCTAAAAACTTCAGCAAGATTATTCCAAAATGTAGACAGAAAGTCAAAGTAATTAGAATGAATAAATGTTTAAAAAGAATGAAAAGAATCTTTCTATTCCATTTTAAGTCTTATGTAGCTACAGTAATCAAGATGGTGTGATATTGGCAGAGGTCAATGAAATAGGGTAGAGAATTATATTAACAGATTAAGGGAGGTAATGATACATCCCAATGCATGCCATTCTATGAAATTCTCAGCCAACAAAGAATACAAGGGAATTTGCTTAATCCAAAAAGTATATCTCCACAAAAGCTATAGGAAGTATCCTTCATAATAGACATATTTCTAAATCAGGAACAATGCTGGGTGCAGTGGCTCACATCTGTAATCCTAGCATTCTGGGAGGCTAAGGCAGGAGGATCCCTTGAGCTAAGGAAGTTGAGACCAGCCTGAGCAAGAATGAAATGCTGTGTCTAATAAAAAAAAAGAAAAGAGAGAGAGAAAAAAACCAGAAAAATTATACTTCTTTAGATCTCCTTATTTTCCAAATCTTTTCCACTTTGCACCAAGGACATGTCCTGAGACCTTTTGCTTCTGTTTTGCAAATCAGGGTTTACTTTCTTTATGCTCAAAAGTCAAATATCTCAGGAACTTGGGCCCCTTACTGAAAGTTTTAGAATAACAAAATATGATTACAAAGAAGAAAAGAAAAAAAATGATACTCAATATTGAAAATCATCACTTCTTAGAGTCTGCAGTCTATGCTGGTTCACAGGAGGTGTCTCCAGGCCTTGGCCAAACCATCCCTCTTCTCAGCCTCAGCTCCCCCTGCTTCCAGCTACAGAGGGAAGGCCTGCCTTCTCTCTATCCCTCTCCCTGTTTCCCCCAGATAGATGCATTCTTTATGACAGTTCAGGCTTTGGTCCCAAGCCCTCATAGTCTCTTACGCTGAGCTGAGGTGGTAATACAACCCCTCTTAAAGAGTGGCATTGGGTGCTGCTTTCTCTCCCTCTCCTCTTATTTAGGTCACTACACCAGTGTCACTACCTCACATCATTTGGTCATGGCTCTGTCCTCCAGATGAAGCAAGCTAAATACTTAAAACTTCATTCTCTAACATTCCCCCACACACACACTTTTAAAAAATAACATTCTTAACATTCTTTGGGCTTATATCTGGGAATGAGTTTTGGTTTTCACCTGTAATTATTTTTAGGCTACTGAAACCAGCATGAGATAAAAATATGCCTTCTGATTCTTAACACTACTGGCCTCTATGCATATTCCAAGAATTACCTGCAGGGAATCAGAAGCAAACCCCTCCAGTGGCAGATATATTTATTCATAAACTTTATTTTAAATTGCACTAAGGACATGATCTTGCTAAAGTTAAACCAAACTAGCATTACTAAGCAGAATGCTTGCCAGCAATGTCTGCACTCAAGTTACAAGTGATTTCATTTTCTTAAGAGTAATAGATGAGCTCTTGTTTCATGTTAGAGTAACTAAAGGTGCTACGCTTTTTCTAAAACAAGATCATTTTTAAATACTTAAATCTCTAGAAGTTCTTTCAAACACTTGAAACGATAAAATTATGTACATAGCATGAGCAATGTTGAATAGTCTAAAACAAATTAAAATCTTCCTCCTTAGCCTTACTCTTCAAGAGCCACTTAAATTTCTGATTTTATGTCACTGCAAATAATAAACTTATAAATGTGTTCATCTATTCTCGTTTAGACATAACTATGTTATGAAAAGTGAGAAAACTACTGGGCTTCTGCCTCTTTCCACCCATTCCCCCTCCTGGTTCACATTATCCTTTTCACTTTGTCAAGGTTTGCTGAGCTTTTTTCTGTCCTTTAAGATTACTTCTATACTTTTTTGACAGATCGATTCTAAAAGATCGAAACCCAATCCACTTATAAGACTATGATTATTTACCTTTTCTTTATAGTAGAATCTCAAGTGGTGTCATTGAACCCTTAGTGGAAGGAAGTATGTAGTTTTATCATCTGTGTTACTTGAAGGGGACTGAGGTTACATGAGCTTTTTTATATATATAATTTTTTGCCATTTGGGGGTGTCCTTGGTACCCACTATCTCTCCTGTTTCACTCTCTTTTGGGGGGATTTTTTTCTGAAGTACATACTTCATTTTTAACACACCAGGCTACAGGGTTGCAAACTTTCTGAATCCTTGCAAATCAGAACATCTATGGCTGCTGTGAGAATGCCCATCAGATCTCCCCCTGCAGGGAATGTAATTGACCCACATCTCTGCAGCTGCCTCTGAAATCCATCAGTGTGTTCATGCTGGGGTTTCTCCTGGGCCACCCCCAGCTAGTGACTGGGAAGAGAGGCAGAGACTTCCCTTGGACCTGAGGACTCTCGGCAAGCTTTCCGAACTCTTGTAAAATTGCAGCACAGTCTAATAGTCCTGCGCACCCACCTTCCCTCTCTCCTTTGCATGGAGACAGATCCTCATCACCGTCTGACAGCTCGCCCAGCCTCTCCTGGCCCATGTCTCTTATGGGAAATGCCCTAATAAAGGTCTTGCCACACAAGACCCCATCTTGGAATGTTTCCTGCAAGACCCAGACTTGTACAGTGTTTGGTGTTTCCTCACATTTGATTTGATATTTTATCCCCCGAATTCTATAGTCAGTCAGCCATTCAATTGGGTCTTTGGGAACATTGCTCCATTGTCATTGAGCCTTCAGAATTGCTCACAAGATCTTATTCTTATTTCTTTGTAGAAAAAAAATTGTATCTCTGAAAGCTTTAGAAATTCTCTATCTTCAAGATACAGAAATGTTCCTAGTTTATTCCTAGGTATGCATTGTTTTAGAAATTCTGCCTAACACTCGATGGGCTCTTTCAAAGACGTATCTTCTTAGCTATTACCTTATTTCCTTCCTTCTGATTCCACTCAGTTTCTCCATCCTGTTCTTCTGAGACTTTTATTAAAACTTTTACCTCAGTTTTAAACTCTTGAGAACTATGTGTTTTGGAGAAAGAGTTGTGATTTTTTCTTTGTTTGTGGTGGTTAGTAGAAATATGAGAATCCCAGAGTAGGTTGCAGACCAGAGCAGGATTTCCCTGAGAACTGCAGGAAAGCAGATACCAGGCAGGGGTGTGCGGCTTTGGGTTCTCCCCAGGTGAGGCCGTGTACTGACAAAGGTTTTTAAAACCCTTTGTGACCATAGATACTTTCTTTTAGGACAAATTGTCTTTATTCTTTAAATTTACAATGAGACTACATAACTGTGTAAGGAGAAAAATTCGCTGTATTTGAAGGCCACCATGGCAACCTCTTTCTAAGACCCTGGGAGCCGGGCTTTGGAGCAGTGCAGGCTGCCTACAATGGCAAAAGAGACGTGCCTACCAAGAAGGTCCTCAGGGAAGGTGGCAGCCCCTCCCTGGTTATCAGGATGCCAGGGGCAAAGCTAGGAGTATATACAGCCCAGGGTATTTTAGCACTTAATTTGCATGTCATTAGGGACTGTGCTTAGCTCTCCAGGGCCCACCACTCTCCTTACTCTGATCTTCTCAGATTCCACTCTTAAAAGTGAAAAGGAACCCTGCACTGGGATCTGTGAAACCTAAGATCTAACCTGGAATGTAGGCAACTTGCTTTCTTTCAAGGCCCTTAGATGTCTGTCTGCCCAGGTGGTGGACCTGACCTTTCCCTCTTCTGTGACATGCAGGCTTTCCCTGGGCTCCCTTTCTCCTGTATCCACTCCTTCCTCCAGGGTACTAACAGCTTCCCGGCTGAGCATTCCAGGTCCTCCTCTGTCCACGACTCTGACCTGCACATGGGTGCATGTTCCTCTGAGCTGTCCTTTCCCCATGTTATAACCCTTCTCAGAATGTTAGAATTGTGTTGTCATTCACAGAACCATGATTTTTAGACAGATTCTTGCTATACATGGTCTGACCAAAAAACAGACATTTGAAATCTAAAGAACTTGGGGAAGCACAGGGCATTGCCTAATGGATGAGGTCCGGACCCTTGACTCTGACCATGAATTTATTTTATTCCTCAACTTCAACAACTCATCCTTTCTAGCACCAAACACACTGAGCTCATTCCTGCCTCAAGGTTTAGCTTGACTCATTTCCTTCCAGCAACCAGCAGCCACCCACACCCCCACTCTCACCTTTCCCCCCACACAAATCCAGTTTTAAGCCCCTCTTAATCATATAGCTCTGTGAACAAAGATGAACATGACCACGAGTGAACCAGCTATGAGTCTTGTGGGGGGTGATAGACACAAGGCACTGTAACGGCAGGTGCAACAAAGGGGGGGACAAAGTCAATGCAAATAGGAAACAGCAATGAATTCTGATTGGTAGAGGAACTGGAGCTGGGAGATGGTCTAGAAAACATAAGCAAGAATGTGCACAGTAGTTTGGGGGAGGATGTTCCCTGTATGTAACAGAGTATTTAGGTCCAGCAGATGATGAGGTTGGGATGGAGGATGGGGGAGCCAGATTGCAGTTGAGACTTAGCTGAATACCCTGCAAAAAGTGGCCTCTGAAGGATTTTGAGCAGGGGACCACTATGACCATCAGCTCCAAGTTTGATGAAGATGCTGCTAGTGGAAGCAAGTTTGCTCCAAGTTTGATGAAGATGCTCCCAGTGGAAGCAAGCTTAGAGTGAAGAGGACAAGAGACTGTCCACACTAGGGATGAACCAATCTTTTTGCTTCCAAGGCTGAGCAACAGTTGAGAGCAGTTTGAGTAGTTGATGACCCATCCAGGATTTTTGGCAACAAGGAGATCAGGATAGTAAGAGTCAAGGTGAATGAATGTGGGACTTTGCCCAGAAAAGAAAACTAGGAGAGCCCCTCCCCTGCTCCTCTGACAAAGAGAAAGACGCATGTCATCTTGAAGGAGAGTGAGTTCTCTCCCTCTTTCTAATGAAGAGGTCATTTGTGAGATGTGATGGGGTTGGGGATGGGGAAAGTGGAGGAAATACTATGGGATGTGATGATGAAAACTACCCAGCAAAGGCTGAGAGGAGGACCCAGCTATCTCCAGGCCACCTAGGGCCAAAGACACAAATGTGTGCAGAACTATGTCCCTGGCTTTGGGGGTCAGTACACGGTCTGAGTGACAGCTGAGCAGGTGGTCACCTCCAAGAACATTGTCCATCTGGTTTTCTTCTGTTCTTCTGACAACTTTGTCTCAACCTCCTTGGGTGGTTTTCCACCCTCTGGACCTCTAAATGTCAAGGTGTCCCCAGGGCTCCATCCTAACTACTACTTCTCCATTTACACCCACTCCTTAGGTGATCTCACCCAGCAGCATGGCTTTAGCATCACTGGCAACACAATGACCTCAGGTTTATATTATATACCAAACTGCCTACTTAATATCTTGCTTGAACGTCTAAGAGACATCTCAAACAAATAGAGAAAATATCTTTTATTTCCTCTTTACCCTCTGCCAACCTAGTCCTTCTCATGACTTGTCTTATAAGATGGCAACACTCATTGGTTCAGTCGCCATGGGTCTATCTCATCATTCCCTGTGACTTGTGACTGATCCACTCACGGATCTTGTTAGCTCTGCCTACAGCCCACGGCCTGCACTGAGCACTCTCACCACTTCAGGGACTGCCGCCTCCCACTGGAGCCAGCATGCTCCTCCTCAGTTTCCTGTAACAGCTGTAACTGGCCCCCTGCTCAAATATTCCCTCTCCAATGGCTTCCTGCTGCACTTGGAGTAGAACTTGACACTGCTCACAAGGGCCCTGAGCTGCTCTGGCTTCTGTTAATATTTCCTACCACCCTACCTCTCCATTAGTCCATACAGCCACACCACCTTGCTCCTTTTTGAACATACCAGTCATGTTTCCCACCTGTGGGCCTCTCTTCCTGGAATGTTCTTATCCAGGATTTTAGCTCAATATTTCACTTCATTCAGGTCAAAGAGGCTTTCCCTGACCACTTTTTATTACCTCACTGTATTTTTTCACAGCCCTTATTACTACATGACATCCCATTGTGTGTTTATCATCATAAACACACAATGGGATGACTATTTATGTCATCCCATTTAACACTATTTATGTCAATTCATTTAACACAATTATTTAATTGTGTTAAATATGTTGACTATTTATATGAAGCTTGCCTCTAAAACACAAGTCCCAGAAGGAATTTAGCTCCTTACTGAAGTATCCTCAGTGTGTAGAAGAGCCCATAGCAGGTACTTAATGAGTATTTAAGGAATGCATAGAAGCATGGATCTTGGCATCAAGATCAAAAGTCAAGGACAGGGGCAACATGAGGAAGCTGGTGAGCACATGGCAGGCCTAGCTGGCTGTGGATTCCAAGGAAAATATGGATATAGGAAGGTCAAGAGGCTAATTAAGCTGGGAGATGGCTGGTGGGCTTGTCAAGGGATCAATGAGTGAATACAATGGAAGACAGGAGCTCAGAGTCAGGCAGGGATGCTGGAGTTAGATGTTCTGGAAAAAGAAGTGTGAATCAATCAAGTAATTATTCATTTTCTTAGAAGAGTGTAAATTTCCCGTATCTATCGTCTGTATCCAGTATTGAGTTTGGCACAAGGCAGACACTCAAGAATTCATTGGTGAATGAAGAGATACAACTATCCAGACTCTGTGGGTACATAATTTTATTCTGGTTCCTTGGATTTCCCAAATGCTATAATACAAATATTCTTATGCCTTGTTTGTGTCTTACCACCAATGTTTCCCCTCCATTCATTGCCACATGGCACCTCCCTTCCTTACATACAATTTTGGGGTGATACCGATTGAGAAATCTGAATTAAAGGTAGAAAACCTACCTGCTGTTCTCAGAAATTGGTGGCAGAATCAAGACTCAGCCACTATATTAGTACAAAAAAAGGCTCAGCTAGATGTTCCCCAAATTCTCCCCAATTTCTGACACTGTAAGATTTCACCCATAGTATTCTAACAGTTTGTGCAAGCCTTCCCCTTTCTGAAGTTTCCCTTTCCAATTTCTGCTATTTCTTTTCAACTACCAAATAGCTTTCTCCATCATTCCTACAGTTTTGCATAGAAGATCTAGATTAATTTTCTAGGCATCTCCTCATAAGAAACTCTCTGAAATTGTGGACTTTGTGAACCCAGCACAGACTCCGGTACATAATAGACATGCAATAACAGCTTTCTGAGTAGAACTGAACAATGTGCAACACAGGCAGTGGTGCAAGAGAGCTGAAAAGCCAGGTCTCCCGCTTTGCGGACCTGAACTGTCTCCAGCTCGGGTCCTGCCTCCACAGAAGCCTCTCCACTCATCCTTTGTTCTATGTTTTTTTCCCAGAAGATGGGTGGAGAAGACAGGCCTGGCTTCTCATAAATACAGGGTGGAGTCTTTAGCCAACAGGAGAATAGACATAATCCCTGAGATTTACACTTACAATAGAAACGTTGCAAAGTGCATGACCAGAAATAGACACAAGATAGAACAAGCAAACCCAAACAAAGCAAAACCACAGAATGCCCCTCACTCTGTCGCACTGCTGGCAGAATTGAATGGAAACCTAATCAGTCAAATTTCAACAATTTCAATTCCATATTACATGAGAAAAAGCAGAAATTCACATCCAAATGACTTGAAAATGTGGGCACTTCGTACGTTTCTTCACAGAGCTTTGATTTTATTCTCCATGTCCTTATCTCTTTCTCCCTTCTGCCACTCTCCCCTCCCTCAACAGGGTTCCTGACTAAACACAGTATGCAGCAAGGACATGATGTTTGTTGAATTTCCTCATTCTAAAATTTTCTAAGAATAGTGGCAGGAGTCCAGACCAGAGGATCCTGCCTCATCTGCCCTTTTCTCAAGACAGGGACCAGCCCAGGGAGGCACACCTCTCTAGCTTTTCTTTTCCTCCCCAGTCTATGTGCACCATACTTCACAACTTAATTTGGCAGAATTAAGCCCAAAACTGTTCATGGAAATACTGCTCTTCTGACCCTAGGTTTGAAAAGAGAAGTAAATAGAAGTTAGGGTACAGAAATAAGTAGAATTGGAAGCAGGGATAATTTTCTCTAGTAGGAATATTTTGCCAGCCTTTGGGCCATAGAGCAGAAACCTTATGTCTTCATAGAACATCAGGTGTATAAAAGAGCCAATTGGTGACAACTGCTGGTGGCCAGGGAAGGCATGGAAAATGAGGTCCTGGAGTAGCAACTTTAGAACAGCCAGTGTCCCAGACCATGACACCAGTAGCTCAGATATTAAAGGACATCTAATGATGGGGGCCCTTTTAGCATAGGTAACAGTGCCCCTGATATCTCATATGGCTTTAGCAGCTCATCAAGCAAGGCAAGGGAGAGTGTGAAGTTCATGAGTGAACTACAAAAGGACATAGAAGTTCAGTGAGCTAACATACAGTGAAAATAACATGGCAGATATTACAGTCACCAAGATCACTGGGGCTATCAACTGGCATTAGCAATTCCCAAAATTACTGAAGGAGAATATGAGGGGGCTGGAAGTCATTTGAAATAGACAATGAAATGTCCACAGGAATGCCATGTTTGTATAGTACCGCTGTCCTATGTTCATACCAACACAGGACCCACAGAGCACCAGCAGCTCATCTGTGCTATTTGATGAGGGCCACTGAAGGCTGACAGGTGCTCTTTGCAGGCTGCGGTTTGCAGAGCTCTGTTCCCACGTAGGAACTGTGTTCATGTCATGGCAGTGGAACCACCGTGGGCAATGAGTTCATCCCTGAGAGACGGGGCAGAGGGGCTGGCTGGGCACCCTGCCTCCCAGGACCGTGACGTGCAGAAGCCGGGGTGATTCTGTGAGACGATTTCCAAGGGCTCCCGCTAGATGGCAGTGTTGGTTAGCACATGAGTCAGCAAAGGTTTCTCCGGGACCTCAGGGCGGAAAGGGAGATGTCATGTCACAGATGAAAAATTGGGGGTAGGTGAGCGGGATCAGGGAGGTAGGGAACTTGGTCCAACATCACCCCCGAGTAGAGCTGTCCCATTCTCCCTTGCTTCACACTTGTAAGGACCATGCAGTGAGCTCAGACTCCCCCTTCAGTATTTTTAACTTGGAACCTCTCCTTTCTCTACCACCCCTAAAACAGGAAGTGGCAGCCACAGACGGTTGTTTTGCTCCAGTAGAGGTTGGGGGTCTTGAGTGGTAGACACTGTGGGTCCCCATCACTTCAAGATGAAGTTCAAATGCCATAGAATGGCTTGTGAGTTATTTTTAATGCTGCAGAATTTCCTTTTACTACAATGTGTATGTTACTCGTAATTCCTTAAATTCTACCCTAGTACTTTTAGGTTCTGAAAACCTAAGCCTTCACAAGGAATTACATTTTTGGGAAGCATTCCCTAACCACTTAGGGAGATTTGATCACTGTTAGTTTTGTGCCATTCTTTTACCTAGTCTATGCTGTGAAGGACATTGGTTGGAGGTGATGTGATGGCCAGGCATCCCAAAACACCCACACATCCTTCCCTAACAATCCCCTACAAATTCAGTCATGACTCCTGCTTGTGACAGAAATCCAATTAAATCTACTCTAGACAAAAAGGAAATGTTATTGGCATCTGGAAGGGCATAGGTACAGCTGGGGAAGATCAGAAGAGCAGGATTATATGATCTCTCTGGAACGTTTTCACAGATTTCTCTGTTGTTTTGAGTAATTGAAGTCTCTCATAGGAAAGAATGAATGACTTTCTCCCTGTGGTGGGGGAACAGAAGATACTGGCTGCTTTCTGATAACCTCTTACCAACTTTATTACTGGGAAAGAAAAGACTCTTTCCAATGAGGATTTGGTTTAAAAACAGTAAGGATATTGTGCTGGAAAGATGAGCACGTGATTAAAACAGGGGCAGTCATTACTGTTGTTCTGATTGGTCTGTCTTGGATCATGTACCCGCCCTATAAACTGATTGACAATTGCCCATTCAAATTGCAAGATTGGAGTGAGGAAATTGAATTTTTCAAAAGGAAAGTGCTCTGACCAAAAGGAAAAGATAATTGCAGGGAGAAAGGGTGCTGGAGCAATGAAGGTCCACTCTCCTGATCCCTAGGTACCCAAAGGATGCATTTATGAAAAATAAAAGCAATTTAAAAAAAAAATTCAAGATATTAAGGGGATGCAAGTGTTTTAGTAGATGGATTGCTTTGTAATGCTTAGACCCAGCTACAGTTGTGTCCATCACTCAAATAGGGTTCCTAGTACCCATTAGGAAGACTTTATCCCCTCTCCCCTCTGACCTGGTTGATTTCCACTGAGTTTTACTTCCCACTGCATGTGTGTGCTCATTGGTTAGTTTTAATTTAACAGTGTGTACACGTGTAGAAAAATTAAACTCCAAGTACCTCTTTATCGGTTTTGTGTTACTGTAGCAGAATATCACAGATTAGGCAAGTCCAAGGTCAAAGGGCTGGCATGTGGGGAAGGCCTTCTTGCTGTATCATCCAATGGAAGGCCTCACATGGTACCAGGATGAGAGAGGAAGAGGGGGCTGAACTCATCCTTTCATTGGAAACTTATTTGTGCCATGATTTACCCACTCAGGCAATAATGACATTAGTCCATTGCGAAGGGCAGACCCCTCAGGACCTAATCACCTCTCATTAGGCCACACATCTCAACATTTGCATTGGGATTAAGTTTCCAGCACATGAACTTTGGGTGACAGTTCAAACCAAAGCCATCAGTGACATGTAACCTCCAACATAGAGCTCTGAATTAAGCACATGGCTTGGGTTTGAGGAGAAGGGCAAGACTTGCTACCTATCCCCTAAATGCAAAAGACATAGATCAGTAGCCAACATATTTAAGAACAGAGCTTCAAACTACAAGGAGGAAAAAATTTGGTAAAGTCACCCACATAAGAAAAGACAATTAAACTCCCTGGAGCTCTCTTTTATTACAATTGATAGAATCAGTGCACTGAGTCAGGAACCCCTAAGGGCTCAGTCCTACATCAACTTGTAAACCAGACCCAGCCAAGACCTCAGCAACCTTGTTAGATAGCAGGCCCTCCCAGGGAGGTGGGTAGAAGTCAGGAAGGAGTAGGTTGATTAGTGGAAATATCTCCTCCTCAACATTTCCCCACTTTGTGTTGTTAGACCAGTGAACTCAAGTTTACTGTCCTCACTCAAGTTTATGTCCAGGAATGAAATCACCCTCCAGTGGGGGAGACCAGCCATCATTAAGGGGAATTGAAGTATAAGACAGCTCCTGACACCAATGATTTTTATAAGTTCCTGGGCCCAGAGAAATGGGCAGTTCTTCTGTGGGCTCTAGAAACCTCTAAAATGGATAAGACACTTTGCCCAAGGTCATGGGGTCACCCCTGATTTTCTCAAATCAGTCCTAGTCTTATAAACCTGGCTCAGTAGAACAGTAAGCCCCTAAGTAGCACACATACAATGCTCACGATATTAAAATGTTCTAAATGGAAATCATATGAATCCACTCTCTTCATTAAATTCCCTCAGAGATGATTACCAGTAACAAACTCTCCCCCACCAACACTCCCCCCCCCTTTTTTTTGCCTTGGAGAAAACAAAATATCCCTTCCCTTAGGGAAACTAAAGTCCCAGAGAAATTAAAGGCCAGAATTCACCTTAATTTTCTTACTGCACTCAGGCCAGATAGAGACAGTCTCCCATCACCACCCTAACTCCAAGCACCATCTTTCTAAAGCCATTTTCTGCCCTTCTCTCTGCTCAGAAGGCTGGTGCCTGGGAATGGCATCACTGGAGCTCCTTTGCTAGCTGGCTTTTCATCAAGTTTCGTCAATAAGACATGCTGATAGGAGACTGGCAGGTGGGAAGAGAAGATGGACTATTTCAGCTTCCTTCCTGCTTTCAGCCACATTTCTAGCACTGGTCTGTATTTGAACAACTATAGATTTTATTCAGCAGCCCCTTCACAGTTCTAGCTCTCACAGGCTAAGATAATACTAATTCCTCTCCTCCTTTCATCTGAGAGGATTACCAGGCTCCTGCTAGCATTGGGTGTTTTAACATCCTAGTTGTTTCCCCATAATTCTGCCCACACTTCAAAAAGTTCTTCCATGGAGTCTTCCTCCTTTGAACAATGTGAGTTGCAGCCTCTTTCCTGCTGTGACCCTGTCTTCACATTCACCAAGCACCTGGCACCAGACACCCTGGGGAGAGTGGGCCCCTCTCCAATGGTCGTGCTCTGGGATGTCTTCCACTGGAATGGATAGAATCATTTCAGCACCTGAACTGCCGAGTTAATTCCAGATTTGAATCTCATTTGTTCCCCCTTTCCAAAGCCTAAACAGGACCTACAGATGTCATAGCACTAGCCCTAGACCCATCCCATCTAGTTGCCACAATAGCATTTCTCAAGCAGGAGTGATGATTCCAGAACAAAGTACACATTACTGTCTCCAGATCTACGTTGCTGTTGCCAGCTATAGACACTAACACAGATGAAGTGCTGTCTGGGGGAATTAGGAACAAGGAAGCAAAAGAAAAGTCAGGGTTTAATTTTCACTGAAATCCAGTTGTGATTGTGAATAATTCTGTTCACCCATATCAACCACCTTCCCCACTTCAGGCATTTTGGGGGGGCTATTTAGGTGATAATGTTTTATGGGTGGAAATGACTGGAAATGCTGTGTCTGTTTGGGGCTGAGCATTTAATTCCTGGTAGGGGACTCTCCATAGTGCGCTTTCTGTCTGGCATGATGACCTGCCAAGTTCAAAATGGTGGCTGCTCCACCTGCCTGGGGCTCTGAGTGATTACAATGAGAACACCCAAGTCAACCCATCATAGACATCAACCGTGAGAGAGACAAACCTCCGAGCCACCAAAATTTGGGGACTGTATGTTGCTACCATATCATCTATTTTGAATGCTTTAAAATAGTTTTTGACATTGAAGCACAATGGACTCACTGACCCTTGACCTTTACTACTCCCTCCTAAGCCTTACAGAAGCCTAGCTTGAACAGCTAAACTGCCTATGATTGTTTGAAATATGTATTTGGTCTTCAATTCATGTTCCTGACATAGACAAATACCTATGACTCCTAAAATACTTGTAATGTACAGTAATAAGAGTGTCTTATATGCTAACAAAATGACCAGTGGCTGGAGTTCCCTATGTGGTTTCAGGATGGGGCTGGTCACTTGGAAGATGAAGCTATGATTAGAGGGTTGGGAATTCCAACCCCACCCCTCAACCTCCTTGGAGGGGACAGGGCAGAAAGTTGAACTGATGAGCCATGGCCAATGATGTATTCAAGTGTGCCTGTGTGATGAAGCCTCCATAAAAATCCAGAAGACAGGGATCATGGAGCTTCTTGGTGGCTGAACACAGAGTGGTGTCTAGAGGGTGGTGTGCCTATAGGGGAGAGGGCACTGAAGCTCTGTGCCCCTTCCCTCATGCCTTGGCCCATGCCTTTATTCCATCTGACTGTTCATTTGTATGTATTCTTCATAATAACCTTTATAGATGTGTGTGTATAGATATATATTTGTGTGTGTGTGTGTGTGTGTGTGTGTATATATATATATATATATATATATATATATATATATATAAAATATATAAATGTATTTATTTTTGGAGACAGAGTCTCACTTTGTCACCCTTGGTAGAGTGCTATGGCATCACAGCTCACAGCAACCTCAAACTGTTGGGCTCAAGAAATCCTCTTGCCTCAGCCTCCAAGTAGCTGGAACGAAAAGTGCCTGCCAGAACTCCCTGTTAGTTTTATAGATGGGGTCTTGCCCTTGCTCAGGCTGATGTTGAATTCCTGAGCTCAGGCGATCCATCAACGTTGGCTTCCCAGTAATAACCTTTATAATAAATGGCTAAATGTGTTTCAGAGTTCTGTGTGTCATTGTAGCAAATTAATTAAACCCAAAGAAGGGATCATTGGAACCCCCAGTAGACAGCCAGTTGTTCAGAAGCATAAGTAGCAACCTACTACTCGCAAGCAACATCAGAACTGAGGGACAATCTGGAAGGACTAAGAATTAGTCCCTCAACCTGGGGGACCTGACACAATCTCCAGGTAGATAGTCTCTGATTGAATTACAAAACAACTAATGGTGCCTGCTGGAGAATTGATTGGTTGTGTGTGGGGAGAAATAGTAGGTGAAGAGTAAAGGAAAAAGGCCTTTTGTTTTTTCCAGTATCTCAGACTGCCTCAAGCACATGCTTCCAAAACCCAACTAAATACATCAGGACCTGTGCTCCACATTCAATTATGTTGCTCGCTTTAGCCTTTGGATTCCCCAGGTCACTGTTGATTTTACTACCCCCAAAGCAGCCCCCAAATCTCTTTACTACTTTTCCTACAGCATTACAACTAGTTTTCCTAAACACACAATAACTCCTGACCGTCACTTGCAAATCAGTTTTGAGATGAGGGAGAAGGAGTTGTGCTTACCAAAAGGCATTATACTCAAACATTAAAGGGCTTGTTTTGAATTACAGTTGCTCTGGCCCCTGTGACAGCCTTGCCCTCTTCATTTGGAGCAGGGTTGACCTGCAAGGACTCATGGTAGGAACAGTGGCTCCCACAGGCTAATGTCACCAAGTATCCCAACTCTAGGAAAGACAATTCTAAAACGATTCAAATTCAATTTAAGACCCTGGACCAGCTATACAGAGACCTCAACTTTGTAATATCGCACTTGACTCTCAATTTCTGCAGATGTACTCACTTGATCTGCCATAATTATAGTTTAATAGTATTTGATGATATTTCCCTGGACCCCAGATGTCAGTCATCTCTTCAGCTCACAGTGCTCCTTAGAACAAGGAACAAAAGCGAATGAACAGTAATTACTGCTTAAGTGGACTGGACCTCCTCCTTCTGGTCTACTCTTATACCTGGTAGGAGGTATAAGAGGGTGTGGCAGTCAGCCTCTAAGATGATCCCCAGTGATCCCCTCTGACTGGTGTTCATGGTCTTGTGTAGTCTATACCTCATCTATACCAGGATTGCTCTGTGTGACAAGCAGCACACAGAAGTGATGGCATGCCACTCAGGATATTAGGTTGTAAAGACACTGCAGCTTCTGTTCTGGGTTCTGTCCTCTAGGATCACTTGCTCTGGGGGAAGCTGCTGCCACGTGTTTTGGTCATGCAGGGCACCCTGTGATGAAGCCCATGTGATGAGACGCCCACGGGAACTAAGACCTGCCAGCAACCCTGTGAATGAGCTTGGAGCAGACATTTGCCCTGGAAGCCTGATGCCCCAGCAACAGCTTGACTGCAGCCTCTGAGCCAGGACCAGCACACTAAGCCACTCCTGAAGGCCTGAACTTTAACAACTGAGGCAATAAATATCTTGTTATTTTTAACTGACACATAATTTATAGGGTACATAGTGATGTTCATTTTAATCTGCTAAATTTTGGAGTATTTTGTTGCATAGACATAGATAACATGCAGTGGCTCCCTGAATCCTGGGGCCATCCCACACTTCTGATTGCCTGCATTGTAGTGGAACTTAAAGCAACACATAGCCTCTCAGTTATGCATTTGTGGGGGTTGAGAAACACGGTGCTGGGCACTCAGTAAACATAGACCACTTTTGGACTCCATCATTTAGGGAAAAGGAGTCAAAAGGGAACGAGCATACAAACCGATCTGTAATTGGGGAAGGCAGTTAAGAATTTTATTTTTACTCAAACATATACCTATCCTAATACTCCTCTTAATTATAAGTATAGTTGTGGTTGCCTGAGCTGGGTCTTGCTCATTGTACAGACACCTCGCTCCCTTTCTCCCTAGTGTACCTATCTGTATGCATATACACAGGATGAGAATTTTTGCTTTGTAATTTTGGGGGGCAATTTTAGTTGGAGAGGAAAGTTCAGGAAGTGAGTAAAGACAAAGGTCTGAGTCCTGTCTCACTCCAACAGACTGACAGAGGTTAGACTTGCTCTTCAGGAGAGACTCTGATACACAGGGTAAGGATCTGGGTCCAAGGAGAACTACTTTGGAGTTGGGGAGGAAGCTTTTCTCCATCTTCCTGCCAGACCCCAGGAATTTGGCTATCTGTAGGTTATAAGTCCCAGGATGTAGGCCCTGGATGCATGCCCCAGCAGGTGGCATGTCCCCCTCCCACTTCTGTCCCTCAGAGACAGGGAAGGTTGGATTAAGTCAACAGAAGCAGAGCGGCTGAGACCCACCCTGAGTTGCCCCCTTTTGAAGTACCTGGAGTTGTTTCTGTTCTCCTGACTAGGCCCCTGTTGACACAGAGCCTATCACATCAGGTAAGGAACTGTACAACTTTTAAACATTACCAGGAGCGCATAAAAGCCATAGTTCTGGGCCTTCAGCCACCCTTACTGAGTCTCCATCCTTGTCTGCTCCAGGGTGAACATGTGTGTCTGATGGATCAGTGCTCTTATCACTCGGCAGAGTAAAGGAGATGCTTTCAGAAAAGAGTCACATCAGGCAGAACGGTACACTTTCAGAAACGCATCTCACTACCTGTTAGGGATTACTTCAAGCAGAGTCTCAGTGAAGGTTCCCTTAGTGCTTGGCTAAATCTGTGCTATGGAAAGAACACAGCCCCCATTACCTTGAATATTTAACATTATTTCACTGGAGGTTTAAAGCATTAAGAAAACGAGAATGTGAAACACACGAAGCAAACAATGCTTAGCTTCAGGAAAAATGAAACTAAGCATATGTTGGTTTTAGTGCAGTTGAATCACCTTTATAATTTGGCAAACAACCCCTGTAGGAAGCCTATAATTTTCCTTCTAAAATGTGATTTTATTCTTCATACTTTCTCCATCATGTTATTTTTTTTTTAAATACAAAACTGAAAGCTCTATTACCAATACCCAAATGCATTTATGGCTCCTTGGTATATTGTATTAGATCAAACTGGTTTTGTTGGACTTCTCGCATTATAGAGAACCAAGCTGGCATTGGCTTCATGGAGGAGTTCGTCACGTCTCTTCCCTGGGAATGGGGCTGTCTTCAATTGAAGGCCAGGTGTGATGCACACAAGTGAAAGGAGATAACTGAGGCTGTTTCACTTTAACAATTTTCTGTAAGGCAAATAAAACAACAGCATTCTATTGCATGAGTTTCTCAAAAAAATAAAATGAATCAGTAAATTGAAATTACTTTTTTACTTCCATATGGGGGAAAATCTACATAGCTATGGTGATATGCATACATACAAGTCAAAATTCTTCAGCCTTTACTATGTCTGCAGATGCAAAGTTTTATGTTTGCTTTATTCATTTTTAAAAGCCTATGGTTTTTAGTATGTGGCTTGGAGGACTTTTAATTTTTGTTTGTGGATTATTTATATAGATGTACGTTTCTCCCAAAAGTTCTTGCCTTTATTGTTTATAAAGGTCAGGACACAGAAATGTTGAAATGTTTCTAGAAATTAAAAGAAAAGAGTACAGAGTAAGGTCATATATTAAAAAATCTCCAAATCATGCAGTGGGGATGCCTGGTATATGTGGCATATTCCCTGTCTGACAATGACTTGCTGGATATTGGCACTGAGCATTTAAGACTGTTTATTGTATTGAATGAAGAGAAAGAATCTAAATTTAATAAGCTGTTTAGCCCCCGTGTTTTTACATTTTAGGATTCAGCTTCCTCACCTGCGAATTAAGTCATAG
Source organism: Loris lydekkerianus (assembly GCA_963574355.1). NCBI lineage: Eukaryota > Metazoa > Chordata > Mammalia > Primates > Lorisidae > Loris > Loris lydekkerianus. The sequence goes on from CAUYPK010102998.1 coordinate 29,978, forward strand.
ATAAGACTTCTGGGGCCAGGAGGAAAGAAGGGTCTGTTTTTAAAAATGAGAAACTCCAGCTTCTCAGAGTCAACCCTTTAACAGTTTCTTCCCTGCTAGTTATAGGTCAGACCACAGGTTCTCAAACTTGGTGCACATTGGTATCTCCTAGGGAGTCTTAACACGTCCTTATGTCCTGATCTCACGCCTGTATTCTGGCTCAATTGGTGTTAACATGGCCTGTGCATTAGAAGTTTCAAAAGCTGCCCGGGTAATTCTAATGGGTACTAAAGTTTGCAAAGCACTGGGCTAGGTCTTGTATTAGAATCACCTGGTTTGCTTCTTAAAGGTGCAGCTTATTCTCATGTCCCAGAGATTCAGATTCTAAGGGTGTAGAATGGAGCCCCCCCCCAAGGCCTACCTCTTTAACAAGTTCCTTCCCCTCTTGGGGCAGGGGTTCTCAGAGCCACAGTTTGAGAAGCAAATCCTCGATGCTCATTTAAGGCTGTTATTCTCCTACCTGCACCATAAGGAACAACTTCTCTAGATTAGAATCCAGCCTTGGAAAGCTGGGAGAGGGTGAGGAGCAAAAGGGAACAAGGGGCCCTTCCTCGAAAATACTGTAGACTGAAGTCTGCCTAATAGAAATCAGGACACTGTAATGGTGATAGGCTAAGGATAGTGGGAGGATCCTTCCAAACACAAGAAATTCTCTGTGAAAAGAGACTCAGGGGCAGCACCTGTGGCTCAAAGGAGTAGGGCACCGGCCCCATATGCTGGAGATGGCAGGTTCAAACCCAGCCCCGGCCAAAAACTGCAAAAGAAAAAAGAAAAATAAAAAGGACTCAAATATGAGCAGTTTAGACAGAATTGCAGGGGACCAGGCTATACGCCAGAGTGACTGAAGCTCAAGCTGCCTGTTCCTTCCTCATGACCCTGGGTCCTCACATGTGGGTCTCAGTGAAGTGGACAGTAACTGTGGTGAACCTCTGGCCCAGTGTGCCTGGGTGGACTCATCAGTTCAGGGTACTCAGCAGGCTGGACTTTGCTGCTGGTCTGCTCCAATATAACCACCCAATGCCCTCCTCTGTTATCGAGGACGTTCATTCCATGCAGACCTCTAGATAAGGGTAGAGAGGACCAAAGGTGTAGGGTCGGGCATAGCAGACACTGGTGGTGCCCAGGCTCCTCAGCCCACCCAGTTCACAGCACACTGGCTTGACCACCAAGCGCCAGCACCTGCTCCTTGCCTCTTGCTCTGTCCTCAAACACAGTGACATGTGCTCGAGTAGCCCTCAGCCAACGACTGATGGGACTTGGCACTAGCTCCCTACCTCCTGGGTGGGGTGACTGAAGCATGTTTCCTGCAATGGCTCCCAGAATTCCTCCATGAAGTTAAGCTCCAGGCGCAAGTACGGTGCCCTGTGTGGGCTGTTTCTCTTTCTTTTCTCCCTTCTCCATTCCCAACCAATGTTTCCTGATCACATCCCAAATAAACTATGTGTACTTGAATGTCAGTTTGAGTTTCTTCACAAACAGATGCTAAGACAAAGACATTAGGATTGTTGGCTTCTTGTAACTAATCCCACATTTATAGAACAGTTACTTCCGCATATTTATATGAGATGCCCTCGGATAGAAATAAGTATTATCTTTGGTTACAGAGAAGGTTACAGTGCTCAGATACCTGAACTAAACACCTTTAATTATCAATAATACTCAAAGGGGTTCTTGAACTTTAGACTGTATATAAAGACAAGAGAATGGTTCTAAAAATTGCAAACAATTTAATTTGTGATATGCATAGTCACTCAATCATTATGGGAACAAATAGGTCTGAGCAAATTTAAAGTGGCTGGTAGGCTATTAAGCTTAGCTTAGAATGGTTATTTCAAGATGCAGACACACGGCATAAACGGGGTACTGCTCGTCCTTTGTGCTAGGAAATCAATGCCTCCCGTAGCGGCCCTGCCCTCTCCCTCCCCGGTCACATGCTGACCCTTCTCTGGGCCCCTGCTGTCCCACAGCCCTTTCAGGTCTGCGTTAGGTCCTCTCCGTTGTGGTACAGAAAACAGACACAATGTGAGCTCCGTGTGCAAGTGACCACACACACTATTTGTTTCGTACTTCCACCTGCTGTTTCTATAGTGCTTGTTACCCACTTGCCATCACAGACCTCTGATGTAGAGCACAGCAGTTTATTTCCCTTCTTTGCACTTTGCAAAGTGAGTGACAGCCATCAGTAATGTGACTCCTTTTTGGGTAAAAAGCCACCTTCCTGGCTACCTTCTAAAAGTCCTTCCTCCCAGCCTTGTGGACATTAGTGAACACTTGGATGGTTAAACTGTGAACCTGTGACGGGTTCAGTGAGAAGTCTGTGTGGCTCTGGTATCACATAGCCCGTGTGGATATCACACAGCAAACACTGGGGTCTTCAGGGATATCGTTCATTTTCAATATTTTCTCATCCCAGAATCAATTGAAATGTAAATACCAGGGAAATCCCAGTGGAGATCAGGCTATAAGCCTTATTGCTGGTGGAGGTGGACTAAAGAATGTGGCTTCAAATATTCTCCCACCCTGAAAGTCTAGCATTACAGTCGTAGAGGAGTGGTTTGGCTTACAGAGAAAAGCTGGGTGGAATCGATGGCCAGAGCACTAGAGGGGCTCTGGCTAAGCCTACCAATGCCACCTATGAGTGAGACCTGTCGTAGGGTATGGATGCAGGATGTGAAGAAGAGAGTGAGGCAAAGCCACTCACGCAAGAGTACTGACCCAGCGACCCAGCCCAGTATCCAAGTGCGGCCCTGAGAGTCAGACTGTGACCTATCGCATTAGCTATTTCTTTCCTAGGGAGGAGCTAGGCTGCTGAAGTATGGTCCTTTATTCTGTGGATTATCATCTCCTTGATCCTTGATTTAGTTGGATGAAATTACTACATGTCTTTCATTATCTTGGGGGAGGGGAAAGGGTAGGAAGACTGCTCTGGTCTCTCTTATAAGGACACCAATCCCACCATGAGGGCTCCCCACCATAAGCTCATCCAAACCTAATTACCTCCACATACCATCACATGGGTTAGGGCTTAATCAGAAATCTTTGGAGCAGCGGTCCTCAAACTACGGCCCGCCAGCCACATGCAGCCCTATGAGGACATTTACCTTGCCTGCTGGTGTTTTTGCCGCTGCTGCCTGTCCTGCTTAGCAGCTGACTCATCCTGGGCCCTCATTGCAGATGGGTGGAATGTGCACCATTCTCCCTCCAACTCCCTTCCTCCTGTCTGTCTCTTGACTCTGCCTCTCAGTCTCAGGTGTGATCAGATGAGTCATGAGCTTACCTGTGCAGAGTTTGCTGCTGCCTGAAGTAAGACAAGTTAGAATTTTTTTTTTTTTTTAAAGTTAGGAGGTCTATTTTTTTTTCAATTTTGCAGCTAGTCGGGCTTTTTTTTTTTTTGAATTTAAGGGGGGCCTTTTTTCCCTGAAGTTAGGAGGTCTTTTTTTGTAGATGGGGGTGCCTTTTTTTTTTTATGTTAGGAGAGCTTTTTTTTTTAAAAGTTGGTTACTTGGTTGGGGGGGTTTCTGGGGAGGGGGTTGCATCACAGTGATGATGCAAATAGCGTTCGGTGGTAATGATAATTGTAAGTGCTCGGTGTTAATGCAAATAGTCAGCACTCAGTATTAATGCAAATGGTCAGTGTTCAGTGTTATCACATGGGGGTCCCAAACTGGTAATCTGCCTAGGGCCCCATGGTAACTTAATCCGGCTCTGCAGATAGCAGAGGAGTAGGAAACCCAATTTAATTCACGATAAGTACATTTATATCCTGATTGCTATTCAGTTGTGTATGGTATTGTATGTTGTGTGCTGTGTAAGCCCTGGTTCACACTAATGCAATCTCTGAGCAGTGTGAGTTCAGCCATATGCTTGTATTAGATTCAGAAGAAAAAGGCGTATGTGCCTTCTTTTCTCCTGCAGTGAAATCTGATCTCAGGGGTCTTCTCACCCATGTGATCAGGTTCCTGTGTGAGTTCTCAGATTGCAGTGTGGTTTGCACAGAGTAGTGTGAACTGGAAAGGTGGTAGAGGAACCGGCTCTGTAATTGTGCTGATTCCCACATCACACCAGTGTGAGCCTGAGGTAAAAGTGGAGTTCCACCATATGGTCACTGGTGAGGCTGAAATGATGTAGACTGGCAAGACTGCATTGATGGACACTGATCAGACTCCATTGATGGGCACTGAGCAGACTGCATCGATGGGCAGTGCAGTCTATATGTCTCTGTGTAGGCAAAGTTATTGCTGGTATATTGTTTTTGGAGTGGTATATATATATTGGTATTCTACTAATAGCAATTTGGAATCCCTAGGAAACAATGATTTCAAGAAAGAAAAATTGAGTAGGAGTGTAGGATATTCAAAGAACAGTGGACTTATGATTACTTTTTTCATGCAGTACAAGGAAAGAGCTGTGTTTGATATGCCAGAATATAGTGTCTGTGTTCAAAGAATACAATTTGCATTGACACTATCAAACTCAACATAAAGATAAATATGAATGTTTGGTGGGAGAAGTGAGAAAAGATAAAATTTCTTAAAACTGAAAAATACATTGACAACTCAGCAAAATACTTTTGTGAAGCAGAAGCAGCTAAATATTTCATCACTGTGAATTCAAGTTGCCAAACTAACAGCGTGCACTGGCAGACCATTTGTGGAGGGAGAATTTGTTAAAGAATGCCTTCTTTCTGTTGCCAAAGAGATGTGTCCAGAGAAGGCCAATTTATTTATTTAGTACAGTGAGTCTTTCAGGACCTACAATTACACAAAGGATTGAAGAAATGGGAGACAATTTGCATCAGCATTTGCAAAACTCCACAAAAAAACTTTCCTATTTTTCCTTGGCACTTGATGAAAGTAGTGATATTCATGATTCTGCACAACTTCTTATTTTTATTCGTGGGATGAATGACTATTTTAAAGTCACAGAAGAGCTTGCTGCACTGCAAAGCATCAAAGGAACAACTACAGGAGAGGATATCTATGAAAAGGTTTGCCAAACTGTGAATGGCTTGGAGCTGGACTGGGCTAAACTAGCCAGTGTGACAACTGATGGTTCTCCTAGCATGGTGGAGTCTAAGAAAGGAGTAATTGCTCACATTAACCAAAAGATGGACAAATATAATCATTCTCATCCAATAGCCATACACTGCCTCATCCACCAACAAGCACTGTGTAGTAAATCACTGAAGTGGGACTCTTATGAAAATTGTGGTATCGTGTGTTAACTTCATTAGAGCTAATGCTCTAAACCACAGACAATTTCAGGAATTTCTGAGCTAAATGTTGCCTATGAAGATGTTCTGTACCACACAGAAGTCCGTTGGCTGAGTTGAGGGAGAGTTTTGAAACATTTCTATGACTTACTTACACAGATTACATCTTTTCTGCTTTCAAAAAACAAAGAAGTATCAGAGCTCAAAGATGCAGAATGGAAATGGCACCTTACCTTTCTGACAGATGTAACAGAGCTACTCAACAGTTTCAATTTGCAACTTCAAGGAAAGGGGAAGCTCATCTGTGATATGCAATCACATGTGAAAGCATTTGAAGTAAAATTAGGCCTCCTCAGCAAACAAGTGAAGGAGGAAAATTTCTGCCATCTCCCCACAACTCAAAATCTGTTAGCAGAAAATCTATTGGTTGCATTTCCAAATAAAACGTGGATTTACTGGAAAAGTTGCAAAAGGAGTTCCAATTTAGATTTAAAGAGCTTCATCTCCATGAACAGGACATACAGCTTTTCTGTAACCCATTTTCTATTGACATTGAAAATGTGGATCCGATTTACCAAATGGAACTGGCTGAACTGCAGAATTGTGACTCTCTGAAAGATGCATTCAAGTCAAGCAGCCTTCCTAATTTCTATGCATCTCTCCCCTCTCAGACATATCCTAATCTCAGGAACCATGCACTCAAAATGGCAACCATCTTTGGTAGCAATTATGTCTGTGAACAAACTTTTTCCAGAATGAAACACCTGAAATCTCCAACCAGTTCTAGACTAACTGATGCACACTTGCATCACTTGTTACGACCAGCAGTGACAAATATGGAACCGAACATTGACTATCTCATTAGCCAAAAGCTGGCCCATAGTTCCCATTGAAATACTGATAAGTTTGTTGATTTAACTTTACTTGTTCTTCATTTTAAATATTGTATTTGTTCCCATTTTTGTTTTTTAACTTCAAAATAAGATGTGTGCATAGGAATTTGTTCATAGTTTTTTTTTTTTTTTTTTTTTTAAACTATAGCCCGGCCCTCCAACGGTCTGAGGGACAGTGAACTGGCCCCCTGTTTAAAAAGTTTGAGGACCCCTGCCCTAGGTAGAGTGCCATGGTGTCATAGGTCACAGCAACCTTCAACTCTTGGGCTCAAGCAATCCACTTGCCTCAGTTCTTCTATTTTTAGTAGAAACAGGGTCTTGCTTTTGCTCAGGCTGGTCTTGAACTCATGAGCTCAAGTAATCAACCTGCCTCAGCCTCCCAGAGTGTTAGGATTATAGGCATGAGCCACCGTGCCCAGCCAAAAAAAACTGTTTAATATATTGATAAGCAATTCAATCCACCAAAAAAAGACATAACATATACACACCTAACAACAGAGCCTCAAGTATATACAAGGGAAAATGACAGAAGAAAAGGGAGAAAGAGAAAGTTCTACAATAATATTAGAGATTTTAATACTTAAGAGGATTAAATACATGCCCAGAGTTATGTGGGAAGTAGTAGAACCTGGATTCAAATACAGTCTGACATCTACTTGGCCCTCCTTCAATAAGTTACAACTTCTATAGCGCCAACAAAAAGGCAGCCTCCACAACAAGTCATTCACTTTCAGTGGGAAATATCCTTAATCCCACCTTCACAGACTGTTCTAATTCAGCCATCGAGTCAAGGAACGAAGGTAAATTTACAAAGGAGCAGTGATCTTATTCAGAAAAAAAGCTTATAATCTAAATAGAAGAATAAGAATAACAGACATACATGGACATATATGAAGGTTCAAGTCAAAACACTAATTACCTAAATATTTATCCTGTATTCCATGAATTATCCATAAATGTGTGTGTGTGGGGGGGGGTTCTGAAGAAAAAATAACTTCCATCATCTTTTTTGTTTTATTTTTCTTCCCCTTTGCTCTGATGCCTGGGCTCGAGTGCAGTGCTATTGTCATACTCCTGCACTCTAGTGATCCTCCTGCCTCAGCCTCCCGAGTAGTTGAAACTACAGGTGTCTACCACCATGCCTGGCTGATTTTTCTTTCTTTCTTTCTTTTTTTTTTTTTTTTGTAGAGATAAGGTCTCACTCTTGCTCAGATTGGTCTTGAACTCCTGAACCTCAAGTGATCTTCCCACCTCTGCCTCCCAAAGTGTTGGGATTAAAGGTGTGAGCCACTGTACCTGGCAACTCCTTAAGAATTCAAACCACTGAGCGGCACCTGTGGCTCAGTGAGTAGGGTGACGGCCCCATATACTGAGGGTGGCAGGTTCGAATCTGGCCCTGGCAAACTGCAAGAAAAAAATAGATGGGCATTGTGGCAGGCACCCGTAGTCCCAGCTACAGGGAGGCTGAGGCAACAGACGTGCCTAAGCCCAGGAGTTGGAGGGTGCTGTGAGCTGTGACGCCTTGGCACTTTACCAAAGGCGACATAGTGAGACTCCGTCAAAAAAAAAAAAAAAAAAAAGAATTCAAACCACTACCACCCTCAAAAAGCTAAGAATGACAGCTCTAAAATTTTCAACAAGGAAACGTGACTAACACATTCATAATGTTTTCTTCCATTTATATTTCTTTTCTAATGTTAATTTTTGGTTAAGTTATGAATTTGCCTTTGTTGCCATTTTTGCTGTAAAGGCTTTTTGGGTCAAGAGGTAAAAACACTACTTCAAACTAACTCAAGTAAAAAGGTCTTTACTGGGAGGCTCTTGAGATAGTTAATGGACTCCAAGAGTAGAAGGCTGCACCAGGACGCCTGCAGCCAGCTGTCACTGCCCTAGTTCTCCTTGAATTTGTCTGCTCCAGTGGTCACTCAGTGAACCAGAGATCACTGCTATGAAAATACACCAGACCCAAGGAAGCTGCCTCCATCCCTGTTCACTGCCCCGCAGGAATGACCAAATAGCATCTCACAGTTTCAGCTCAAAACTCTCAGGATGGAGGAGGTGGGGTCTGCTACTGCAAGCAGGACATCTGTTGCAGGATCTGCACAGGGACAGCTCTCAGGCAAGAGGAGGAAGGAGCTGAGAGACGCACCATCTGCGTCTGCAACTGCATTCATTTGGAAAGGAATTCGCTTGTCTAAATACCCCTGAAGTTCTGGGGTATTTGTCATTTATTTAAGAGTCTCCTGAATCTGAAAAAAATACTCTCTTTTCCTATGGAGATGGTGATGAAGAGAATTTTGACTTAAACAAAGATCTTACTTTTAGATCAAAACCTCCACTATGTTGATCTAGGCTTTTGTCTTCATTATAAACCAATCTTTAAAGGATTTGTATCTTTTCTCATATTACAGTCTCCGATCTTCACCACCCACACAGACGTGTTCCTAAAAAACAGATTCCCTCCATGAATATTAGCTGAAAAGTGTTGAGCTAACAGGAAAAAGCTGAGGAAAAATTAATATAGACAGTTTATTTGGGCCAAGGTTGAGGATGACAGCCCAGGACACTTTCAAGTGCGCCAGAGAACGAAAGAGAGGCTCAGATTTTTGGAAAAAAGAGAATGAATCAGGAGAGACAGTGCTCATTGATGTGCAGAAATAACATTGGGTAGTGATTGGCTATGCATTTTTGAACTATACCATGTGTGGCATTTTACGGCTACTTGGCCTCAGTTTAGAACCTGGGAGCAAGTGGCTTCACAAGGTAATTATTTAGTTCCTAGGGGAGTGACTTGCTTATTGCTTCATTCCAATGCATCTCTGGGCCTGATAATTAAAATGGGCTTTCCAGGTGAACAGCGTATTTTTCATTTTTTTTCTATAGAAGTAATCACTTAATAAAAAAAAAATAATAAATTAATAAAAAAAAAGAAGTAATCACTATTGATCTATTGATTGATATCAATAGCTATCAATCATCTGAAAAGGTGGATCTCAACCTGTTAGTATCCCATATATATTTTATTTCACATCCCCTCTCTCATGTCCAAGAATGCTCAAGGGTTTTGTGAGATTTGCACTTTGTTGTTCTTTTTTTGCAGTTTATGGCAGGGACTGGGTTTGAACCCGCCACCTCCGGCATATGGGATATATGGGGCTGGTGCCCTAATCACTGAGCCACAGGCGCTGCCCTTATTTATTTTTGAGACACAGTCTTGCTCTGTTGCCTGAGGTAGAGTGCAATGGCATCATCATAGCTCACAGCAACCTACAACTCATGGACTCAAAGGATCCTTGTGCCTCAGCCTCCAGAGTAGCTGGGACTATAGGCCCACAGAACAGTACATGGTAATTTTTCTATTTTCAGTAAAGACAGGTCTCAGTCTTGCTCAAGCTGGTCTTCTAAGCTCAAGCGATTCTCCTGCCTCAGCCTCCCAGGGTGCTAGGATTATAGGTGTGAGCCATGGCACATGGTCTTGTATCATCATTTTCACCCATGAAGTTGTCTTAATTTTACCATGAAGAGAGCGAATACCACTAATTCTCACTGGGATCTGGGTCCAAAGTTACATTTTTCCTCACAATCAAAATGTAATCAGTATCATGTTCACCCTAAATATAATCAGATTGAGTCTTTTTTTTTCTTTTTATCTTTAGTAATGCTTTCCTTTATTTCTATGATGATCATGTTGTTATTTTTCTTTTTTTTTTATTTTTATTTTTTTTTAATTTTTTTTTTTTATTATAGATAAAAATATGCACCATAGACGTGGCCCAACCCATCACCCCCCCTCCACCCAAACCTCCCCCCTCCCTTCCCCTTCCTTGGTCCTTTCCTCATAGTCTTGTGGTATAGTTGGGTTATAGCCTTCATGTGAAAGCTATAGTTTACCTTCATAGTAGGGCTGTAAGCCTCATATTAATCCATTTAAGGCATATTTCTACAAATCATCTCACCTTTCAAATTTAGGGGAATGGTTTTCCATGGGGGGTGGCAGCAGTATAGTAAAAAAGAAAGGAAGGATTTGAGTTTCCATTACCTGTTGCTGTCTTAAACCAATACTCAGTTTATTATGTCTTAAGATTCTGTGGCACTGGGCTAAGCTGGATGGTCTTCGTCCCCTTCTGATGCTGGCTAGAGATAAAGTCTTCTGAGGTTGCAGCAGTCCAAGATTGCTCCCCAGACAGTTAGCCTGCAATGTTGACTGTCAATTGTTCCACAGTGCTAGTGCACTGGTTGACCAGAACACTTGTACATGGGCCCTCTCTGAGGTTTGGGTGCTTCATTCCATAGCCTCTGGGATTTGAGAAGTATCCTAAAAAAGGAAGAAGGTGAAGCTGCCGCATTTTCATACTTATATGCTCAAGTCTTTGAATGACAATTCCTTTGTGTTGTGCTACCTAAACCAATAACAGAACCACCTGGATTCTGGGAGAAAGACACAAACATCACCTGTTGATGGCAGGAACAGCATGCATGCGTGCACAAAGTGGGGATATGATTATCTGTAGCCATCTTTGCCCTTTAACTACCACACTAGTAACAGGGATTGTGAACGTTCTGTGAGAGTTGATCATTCAGCAATTCTTTCTCAATTTCCTGTCATTTGGTTAATACTGTGCTTGAGGAGGAACAAAATTCTTCCCTACACCTAGTAAGAGCAATATTGAAACTACATGAGAGCCCTCTGAATGCGTTTTAAATAATGCATGTACTTGAGTACAGCATACCTAATGAATCCTGGCCTTTAGAATTGTCCAAGTACTGGTGTTTTTAATACTACACACTAGTATCTATGATAAGACCTACTTCTAGAAATGTATTATCGTGTCTTTGGTCTATAGCAGTGGTTCTCAACCTTCCTAATGCTGCAATCCTTTAATACAGTTCTTTACGTTGTGGTGACCCCAAACATAAAATTATTTTCATTACTACTTCACAAATTTAATTTTGCTACTGTTATGAATCATAATGTAAATATCTGATATGCAGGATGTATTTTCATTGTTATGAATTGAACATAATTAAAGCATAGTGATTAATCACAAAAACAATATGTAATTATATATTGTGAAACATTTATTTCTAATTACAAATAAATTAAATTTTATCTTGAAACATGGTGTAGCATGGGTAACAGTATTAATATAACAACAGTAAACTACATTGCTACATTTTGCGACAGTATGCATAAAAAGCCAACATCAGTGGGAAGGTTCAGATTGCATCTTTCTCGCCAGATCAGAAATTCTCAGGGAAGTCTTTGCAAAAGCATAAGGAAGATCATCCTCCACAACAAGTCTACTTCTGTATTTAGACTTGCTAACCAACAAGCTGGAAAACTCTATTTCACAAAGGTATGTTGTTGGAAATGAAGGAAGAAGGTGCAACTCAGTCTCAGATAGAACAGGACATGACTGCAAACACTTGATCCAGATTTTTGTAACTGGTATTGTAGAGAAATCAGTTCTCACTGTATCACTGTTAATAGGTGCAATGAACATCTCTTGTGCTGTCTCAGGAACATCTTCAACTTTGACTGTGAATGGGCTTCTGGCAAGTGCAAATGGGGTGTCAGGTAGATTTGGAAAGTAGGATGAAATTTCATCTACAAGGATGTGCAAGTGCTCTCTCACAGAAATTATCATCGTAATCCTTTTGTCTGGTTCAATGTCATGTTCCTCAAAGCAAATAGGTAAGATAGGCAACATGTAAATTTTATTTTCATCTAATTTTTTTTGCCAAAGCTGAAGTTTCTTTTGGAATGATCATACCTTTTCAGACAAATCAAAGCATGTTGCATTTGATCCTTGCAGTGATAAATTTAACTCATTCAAGATGGCAAAGATGTCAAACAAGTAAACTATTTTCTGCAATTCACTTTTGTCACTGAAAAGTGCTTCGAACTGCAGTCTTGCTTTCAGATAAAAAATGTTTTGAGTTAATCATGAAGCTCAAAAACACGTTTTAAAACGTTTCCTCTTGACAACCATCTCACTTAAGTGTGAAATAGCAGAGCATTGTTCGTCATATCCAGCTCATTGCACAGCTGCGAAGACAGTCGACTGTTGAAAGTGCTCACCTTTACAAAATTGACAGAACTCATGATGCTTTCCATTACTTCTTGTAACCCTTGTGGCAGCGTCTTCATTGCTAATATTTTCCGATGAATCAAATAGTGAATTCCAATGACTTTTGGTGACTCATTCAGTACCAAACCTTGAAATCCAGATCAACATCCTAGCATAGCTGGAGCACCATCTTTAAAACACCTCAAACCTTTTCCCAAGAGATCTAATGCTCTTTCAGAAGAGCAACTGTGTGAAATACATCACATGCAGTATTTGTCATTTCAAGAGGTTTGCAAAAAAGAAACTCATCTTTCATCTCAGGTTTCATAGCTCTGGCAATTCTGAATGCCACCAAATATGAAGCTTCAACAGCTGCTACGTTTTGTTTGTGGTACTTGCCACCAGTGTCAAGTCTGGCTTTCTTGAGTCCATCAGCTTTGCTTCTAAAATAGTTGGTATCCTTGCTGGCAAAGTTCGGATGCTTGCTATCCAAATGGCATTTTAGTCTGTTCTGCTTCATAGATTCAGCTGATAGAACTTCACAACACATTACAGTTTCTCAATTCCTGCTGCAATTATCAGGTAAAACCTTACTGTAAAAAATCCTCACTATATTTTCTTTTCTTAACATTCTTCTCTACACAATCCATTATCATGGGATGGTTTGCTAATAAAAATAATATATAACAATAGCTTTAATAATACAAAAGATGGTACATGGCATTGTTCAGTCAATACAGTTAATTAAAGTTTCCTATGATTTACCATTCTGTGTTTTGTTTTGTTTTTCACGTACCTGTTACTATCACAAGTGAGCAGTATTCACATCAACCACAGCTCAATATAAAAAGACTGATCAGCATCCAGATTAAGATCCCATGGTACAGATATATATATATATATTTTTGCAATAGTTGATGATTTTACAGTACATGATTTTACATTTATCAAGTGTCGTTTTACCTCCAATACTGCTGCTTTCAACACAGTAGTTGCTTTTACCAGAGTAGCTGCTTTCAACACAGCAACTGCTTTCTACGCAGTAGCTGCTCTCTACACATGTGTGACTGGTCTGCTTAAGTACATTATGGTGCCAACCCTGTCATGTACACCTGTATTTGTAGAGGGTGTATGTGATGGAGTTGGTGCGATGATGTCATCATGCCTAGTACTCGTATGAGGTCATATCTGCATGTTGACAGAGGCACCTGGAGACAGATAGAGGAGCAGTGTCTTGGTTCCTAAGACCAGGGGAAATATGTGTTTTCTGAAACGTTTGTGAAACGGTCGTTCAAAGCCCAAAGAGGTCGTGACCCACAGGTTGAGAACCGCTGATCTATAGCAAGAGAAGATCACTAGTAAAAGCTGTTCTGCACATTAAAACTTCAAGAGACATTTCAGGTATCATTATTGAATAGCATGTGTGAAATTTTAGAGCTGGATGGAAAAGTGCTTGGTTGGGATTAAGTTCATCATTCCAGAGGGTGATGAGGAGAAAGGGATACAGGGCAAGACTAGATTAATCAATCCAGAGTCTAGAGCAGTGGTTCTCAACCTTCCTAATGCCGCAGCCCTTTAATAAAGTTCCTATGGGTCACGACCCACAGGTTGATAACTGCTGGTCTAGAGAGAGGCAGCTAATGAAAGAGTCAGATACCACACTAAGGAGTGGGCATCTTTTCAAAGCTCATGGAAGTCACTATAAGACTGTAACAGAAGTCCTAATCAGATCTGTGATTGTTTACAAAGGTTTTATTGTCCACAGAGTAGCCAATGAATTAGCAACACAGAGACCTGTGTAAGAGGGGAGGATGGTGAAGAACACAAGAACTGATTGTGTCCTTAACTAAGGTAGTGACCCACACAGATAAAGGGAATCAAGCCATTGGGTTGCTTAAATGGTAATGAAACCTCTTCCTTCAAGAATGATCCATATTCTTAGTAGTTACTCTATGAGGGTCCCTGTTCAGGACACAAACACAGGTGAATATATATATATAATGCTAAGCTCATTTATAATTCTTAAAAATTTCATTCTCCATGTTGCCAGATTTTATAGAAGATTATAGGATATGGAATACAGCCATCAGATACTTTTCTTTGAGAAGACTTGGCTGTTTTTTCTCTCTATTGAATTTCTAAAGGAACATCAGTTGTCAGTGTTCTGGGATGGATACAAAGCTCATCTTTTCAGCTGATTTTACGGATGGGAAAAGCCACACCCCATTTGTTTCACTTTGCTTTTCCTATTCCCTTTATGGAGCTTTACGAGGTGTAACCATAAAGTAATGGTTTTCTTATGTGGCTCGTAAACTAACTCTGAAGGCCATTCCAGAGGAGCTTCAATGCAGTTAAGAGCTATGGCAGCACTGTTCATGGGGGTAGAAGCTCCTCGGGTGATGCTTTGAAGGGGCAACACTCATTACAGTGTATTTCTCTGGTATGTTGGTTTTAAAAGCACCCTTTTCCTTGCCTTGACCCTCATACAACCACAGATTTTCTAGACTTTCTATGAGTATTTATTAAGTAATTTTTGGTTATGCCTTATCTTAAAGGAAAAAGTTAGAGTTACATTTTTAAAAAAAATTGTGTTTCTTCCTGATTTTCAGCAAAAGTCAAATGGATTTTTGTCTAGAGGGCTTTTTACAGCCTCTGTATCCCTGATGGACACACAGCCAGCCTGTGGCTCATTTGCACACCCAGGAGAAAAGAAAGTAGGGAAGCAACCACGCTGGGCCCCGAACAGCTAAGGGCAAAAAGCAGGATCCAAGAAAATCTTGGAATAATGTCAGAAACATGCAATATATGTCAAGTCCAAATGTATATTTCCATTCTTTAAAAATGAGGCAGTCCTGATCCCTTGAAGAAGAAAGTTAAGAAAATGAGACAGCTTTTATTGAATTGTGGAGGGACTGTCCACAGAGGTAATAAATCTGTGCACAGCTCTAAGCCCTTGCTTCCCTTTCCCATACAGACACATAATAGTGAAAATATTTATTCCTTCTCCCGATGTGAGAAACCCCTGGTCACTCTCTAAATGATTTTTCCTCCTACACATCTAAGAGAAGTTGTAAGTATTCCCAACATAATGATCCTATCTCCTTCCGAATGCCTTACAGTTCCACTTCTGCCAAGAAAGTCCTAACTCCAAGCAAAGGTAGGGCCGCCTTAACTAACCTATGAGGCACACAGCAACTGTGGTCTCACAGATTTATAATATCAATAGGAATCAAGTTCTGAGGCTTATTGCGAACTGCCGTTCAAGCTTGTTGGTGGGAGCACAATTCCAAGGCCTTGCAAAGGTCCAATTTTCCTCTGGAGTCTACAGTATCCACTAGAATCAATGTCCACGATATACACACTCTTATTACAGTTTTATGTGTCTAATAGCATAAAGCCAGCCACACCTCTTTTCAAAGCTCCCAGGAGAAGTGAGCTTGGCACCAGAACATTATTGGTAGTAATTATAATGAATTATGTATAGACTGAGATGAGGGCTGTCAAGAATTAGAATTTTTAAAAGCAAAAGTTGGTATATTTCAATGCATATGCATTGGGTGGGGATAAGAAAGCACAGAAGTACAAATTAATGATACACGGTTTAAAACTTCCCAGTAAATGAGCCTTTTGTTGGAACCATCCCTTTGTCTTTTTACTTACATTATGAAAGGAGACATGCTTTGGTGAAAAGTGGAAGAAAGTGGGCCTCAGAAGCACTAATAATCTGTTCTTAACGGAGTAATGTTAATATTTGACTTTTTCAGCATACATTCTCATTTTTATGAGTTTGTCTTTGTTTATTTATTAACATAAAAACTATTTCCTCGTCTACTTTATGAGTTTAGCTGAGCTGCCCTAAGAGTGTAAGATACAAACACAGCACAGACGGATTTGCCTGTACAGACTTCCCATTACCCTCACTTCCCTGACAGCAAATTTAGGGCAGAGTGATAATAAGGGGTACTTTGAAATGCAAGCAGTACACAAGTGCAAGGCAGGATATGCTTTCCCTCAAGAGCTAAGAGAAGTCATATTAAAAATCAGGAAGCTTGTAAGATAAGCAAGAGAGATGATTCCAAGGCATATTCGGTGAACAAAGCACACCAGTTTGGATGTTTTCAAAATGGTAATGCCTCTACTTAAAAAGGGTAAGTGTTTTAATGACACATTTTCTTATCAAAAACTTCATTAACTTAGAAGTCTGCACAGACAGGCGTTCCGTGATGGAACTTCCCCCTCCTACCTCACACTGAGGGGAAAGCTGGAGCTCCTCCTAGAGTTTATTTCCCTCTGACATACTTCTCCAGCCAGAGTTGAACATGCCAGGGGGCCTGGGTAGTGCTCCAGGGCTCGGTTCTGACGTCAGGTTGCCTGGATTTGAATGGGGCTCAGGCCCTTGATAGACCCACTTCCTAGACCTAAGTCAAAGTGAAGCTACTACCTTCTCATGCCTCAGTTTCCTCAAAAGAGAATAAGAGTAAAATGTACCCTGAAGGTTGTTGTAATGAGTAAGAGACCTGATACATGTTAAGTACCTAAAACCATGCATAACACTTAGGAAATGTGACAGGTCTCAACACAAATGCCGTGAACGTGCCTGCACTCACACGCATGCGCATGCACCTGTGCTGGGGGCTACGCGCTGTGGACAGTGGAGGCACTCCTGCGCCTGCGCGGCCCTTGTACGTGTCGGAGACCTGGGCAGTGGTCTCACCGAGCAGTGCGAGTTCTCCAGCATATCTGGAACTTACAGGACACCCCCTAAGTGCCATTTCCCGTATTTCTCCTGGTTACTACAGCTCCAGTCCAGCGCCAAGAAGAGCCCAGCTCTGTCACTATCCCAGGCTGAATTTGTTCAAAGCAGCTTTGTTCTTCAGGATTTTCCAACCTGGTTCTCACTGTACCTAGGTAATTGGCAAAGTACAGGCTTCATTTCAGATGACAGACTGATTTTGCTTTCCTTGTGTGTCGTTTTCAGAACCCTTAAGACATTTAGAGATGATGATATTTTATGAGACAAGTATTGATCATTTTCTTGTATTTACAGTTTTTTGTGAAACATAATACCACTACTCTCTAATTGCGCCTCTTTTTTTCAAATGTTCAACAACCATTTATTGAGGACCAATTAAAGTCCAATCACTGATAGTTCTGAAAGTACACAGATGAAACACTTGTTCTCTGTCTCTCTGAGATGTAAATACAGTAATGAGAAGGTGCAGTGATTCCTCAAGTGTGTCACTGTGTTCCTCAGAATGCCAATCCCCTGAAGCTTGAAAAGTAGTCACATCTCTGTATCATTTAACATAGAATTTACCCAAGTAGAATATTGATCAACCAGGCACTTTTAAAATTGACATGAGTATTAATAATTGACTCTAAAATATATAATACTAATCAAAATATTAAAATAAAATAAGTTGTCAAATTTCTGTTTAGAATATTTTTATTAGCTATTCTCAGGAGTTAAAATTATTGATTCATTTATATTTACATTTGTCCAGTGCCTAACGCCCTGTCCCATCGCCTCACGAAGAAAACAGGTGTGAAACGGATTAGAAGTAGAAGCTTGCAAGAGGCGGGCTAACCCTAAGTGCAGGGTAGCCTGGAGTAACCTCTGCAGTAGCTATTTATTAAGACTGGAGACTGTAACACACCTGCGAGGGGAGATTTGGATAATGACCTCAATGACCTCATTCTTAGGCATTGCCACCAGCTGGAGCTTACTCTCGGAGACTAACACCTGCAGATGAGTTGTCCCAGGGTCGTCCCCAGGCTGCAAATCATCTTGCTCAGAGACTGCTGGCTCTCAGCATCCTCTACATACATTAGGCTCCTAATGTTTAATTTCATATGATAAATAACAACTTATCTTTCATATTTGGCTTTTTTTTTTTCAAAAGAATATGACTACTAACATACCTTCACTCACTTGCCACATACAGTTTTAGATAGGAAGAAAATATTTAATCCTGAGATGTTTCTGATTTAATTTATGTATTATGCAATATTTTATTTTGCAGGGTTTTTTTTTTTTTTCCTCTTTTTTTAGAGACAGTCTCACTTTATTTTCCCTCAGTAGAGTGTGGTGGCATCACAGCTCACAGCAACCTCAATCTCCTGGACTTAGGCGATTCTCCTGCCTCAGCCTCCCCAGTAGCTGGGACTACAGGCACCTGCCACAATGCCCAGCTATTTTTTGGGGCGGCTCAAACCCGCCACCCTCTGTATATGGACCTGGCGCCCTACCCACTGAGACACAGGCACCACCCTATTTTACAGTTTTAAAAATATCAGCTTTACACTAGTCAGGGTTCTCCAGAGAAATAGAGCCAATAAGATATTTATATACAGGCATAATATATAAGCAGATTTATTTGGGGGAAAAGATGATTATGGAGGTGAAGACTTCCCATGCTACTCTGTTAGTAAGCTGCGGAACCAGGAATGCTGGTAAGGTGATTTAGTCTAAAGCCAAAGGCCTGAGGATGGGGTGATAGGGAGGGACCACTGCTTTTTAGTCCTAGAGGCTAAAGTCCAGAGAGACAAGATCTCTGATATCTGAGGGTAGAAATAGAAGGACATCTCACTGATACAGGATTCCACCACTCAGGGCTGGACAGGGCCCCCCCATTCTCTAGGCCAGGGGTGGCGAACACGCGGCTCTCGAGCCGCATGC